>JASANF010020251.1:0-67032 GCA_030248245.1 Trissonchulus sp. WLG1_4 | reverse complement strand
GGGTGTCTGCTGTCTTAGGGGGAGAGGGGGAGCCGAGCCCATGAGGGGGGGTGTGTACCCCCCCCCCGACTCCTATGTGCATCTATGCTTATAGGCCTTAGCCATGCTAGGCTATCCAAATATGCAGGATAAGCTCAAATTTAGTTTGAATACTAAATCGTCCTTCAACTTCATGCAAGTCCTCAATATCAAATGGGATCACAAAAAAATTTTGATTTTGATCTGATTTTCGCATGACGCCTGGTGGGGCGCCCCACGCGTGTTCCCTATGGCGTGTAATAGGCTTCAAGAGTCTTGAGTTAACCTTGTCACGTACAGTTCCCTGCTCTCGTCGATCACAGACTGATTTGTTTGACAAGTTTGCACTAATTTGCATATTAGTTCTATCTGGCTACTGATCACCCAATCAAGAATAGCCAAATTTTTAGGGCCCGCCTTCGTCTGTAAACGTATTGGTGAATGAACTTTGCTAATTTGCATATCAAATTCTATTCGATGATGACAGACTCAGACATGATCAAATGTCGATTACCAGTTTCAAAATATTATGAAGGGGGGGGTGCAGGCTGGCAAAAAATAATACGAATTCAAAACAAATGTTTTCTTAAATTTTTTGTCAAAGTAGTTTATTTCTTTGTTGTTTATTTTCAGGTGAATAGACTGATTGACAGTGATCCTTTCAACACAGCTGTTTAGTTGTAAAATAATTTAGATTCAATTGGCACCCCCACCAGGTGACAAAAAAACTGCAGACTTCTGGGGGCTAAAAACACACAGTAATCATAGGCTAGGCAGTAACGTCTTCAAAGAATTCTTGTTATCGGAGCAAAATCCAATAACAAAGGTTCCTTCTCTAGAAGGAACAAAAATAAAAACGATTACTTTGTAGTGCATGCCATGTTCTGATATGTCCGTGAAATTCTTTATAAACTGTTTCCTAATGCCAAATCAGTGTATATTTTTAAAAATTTGGGATCTAGATGTAACGATCAACAATTATTCCATTTAACGTTAGCTTCTTTACACTGCGTGTAGTCAGGCTGAACTAATGGAGCTTTTATGTATTTCACCGGCAACGTTTTTCCTGTTGCGCCACAGCGCAACAGGTACTTTATACTTGGTTTGTATAAAATTTGCAGAATCCTTGCATAGAAAGACTTACCTGTTATTTTGGGTAGGTCTAATTTCCAGTGTTAAATAACACTGGAAGGCCTGCCTGCCCTAACACTGGAACCTGTCTGTGTAATTTCCTAACTTAACTTAACTTACAGTAGGAAGGCAGGTAAGCTCAATGTTGGCCAACGAAAAGGCCCAAATTGAAGAACAGCAACTGTAAATACTCAGAAGTCAAAAGCTGAGAACCGGTGGGGTTTCGAACCCCCAAACTTCTGACTTGAAAGCAGATACTCAGTAAACGCACTACCACCTGAGCCAACCGGCCTTGACTATCGAAGATATTAAGGCCAGTTTACACTACCAAACCTGCACCAAACTTCCACCAAACCAAACCTCCACCAAACTCAGGTTTGGTGAAAGTTTAGTGAAAATTTGGTAGTGTGAATATGCACAAAACCTCCACCAAACCCTACCAAACCTCCACCAAACGCCTGCTGCAGGTTTTTTGGACCACCATACTTGGTCTGGTGGTTCGACTAAACATCCAATTAGAATGCAGTAAAAAATAACGGGACACTCATTAGTAGGGCTGAATTGTGTTGTTTATAACATCTTCCCACGCTGTGTAGCCGTTTTTATTATTTTTTTCCACACAGCTTTATATTCAGTGTGATTATAAATTATTTTATCTGCACAATACAGATAATGTCTGATAATCAGTGGACTAGTAATGGAAGTCTCGGTTTTTTCCGAGACCGAGACTACAAATCCGAGACCACAAAAACAGACACTTTGGATAATATTTTTTTGACGTTTATTTTTTACTCATCGATTTGATGAATTCTGACAATTTTTTAGGCGAAATTGTTAGACCACGATCAGACACGCACGTATGTATATTTATAACAAAACCACAAGTTTAGGGATATATTTTCCTCCTGTGTGAAACCCGACTGTGTAGAATAAAATTTTGACGGCCTTTCCCAAAGCGAACGCAGTTTCGATGCTTGTGGCCAAAATTTAGTGAAAAATCATTCAGCTTTTATAAAAGTACCCCATTTTCTGCTATAAAAGACACCCAAGTACTTCTTAGATCATTTGACTTAAATTTTGAACCACTCACGCCGAGACCCTTTTTCATTATGTTTCATTCGGCGGTACCCCACTCCCTTCATACCCCGGACTAAATTTCAGTTGGAAACTTCCCCCCTCATCTCCCAAACTACAGTACTGTACGTAGAAAAGTTCCCTGTTTTTTTTGACTGATTTAAAAGCCGAAACTTGACTACGGAGACTGAGAGTAGGCTCGTTTCGGATTTTAACCGAGTAAACGAACATTTCGTTTTCGCCGCTGTTTTTGAACCATATGTGTAAGCAAACAGTCTAGTGATATAAACAATCTGATTTTCGTCATGAAACAGCACCGGACCAGAGTGACCAAAAGACTGTCACGATGGACTATGTACATAGGAACTTCCACACACTAAGGGCAATACTACCAGGTTAGGTAGGGCACAAATAGTGTAGTGTGTCTGATAAACGTTCTCTACGCTGGATTGCCGCAAATATGTCTATTCTCGTTCTCAATAATGTTTTTAAAGGTGGGGGGTAACCATACATGTAACGGGGTTAAAATTTTGGGGGGGCCTCTCCGGCCAAATTTTGGGGACCCTCCCCCCCCAGATCGACCAAAAATACCCTAAATTTTGAAAATTTTGTAAAATTTCGCCAAAAAGTGCCATTTTTTCTAAATTTTACCCAAATTTTGGGGACCCTTCCCCCGGATTCTCGGTTTTGGGGGGCGGGCGGTCCCCCCCATCCCCCCTCATACATGTATGGGGGCAACCATCCACCTGATTAAAAATTTTGGGACAAACATAGAATTTAAATAGTAGAACGGCAAGTAGTATAATGATCCAATAATGTCGGCAGAATCAGTGCTGCTGCAATCACTTTGCGAGACAATGAAATTGAGCATTGACACACGATTCAGCTCAAAATCTGCCGTTGGCGCAATCAATCGCGCTGAAATCTGATTGGCTGTTTGTGCAAATTTGGTAAAAGTTTGGTACGGCAGGTTCGGTGTGAATTTGGTAGTGAGAAAGAGAATGCAAGGCTTGGTGCAAATTTGCGCCAAACGTGGAGTTTGGTGGAAGTTTGGTTTGATGCAGTTTGGTGCGGGTTTGGTAGTGTAAACTAGCCTTTAGTTATGCAAATGATTAAAACAGAATACCGCAATGATTTGTCATTTATTATTTGTTTATTTGCTGTTTGTTAGTTTCTTCTTAAGATCTTACTGCTATCTTGTAAATTTTTATGTAAAACCGTACGACTTACTTGTGTGTCAATAGTGGAAGGACGGTATATACTGAGATTTTGTGTTTCACTTAATCGTATTTAAAGACTTTGTGTGTATCTCGGTGGTCTAGTGGTATGATTCTCGCTTTGGGTGCGAGAGGTCTCTGGTTCAACTCCCCGATTATCCTTTTTTGTTTTAACTTTTATGTGTTTCTACATCAAACTTTTGCGAAAAATAGTTTAACTTGATGTTTTCTACTAGAAACTTTCAATGGTCTACTTTTCGACATTCAAACCTTCTTTACGTATTTTGAATTTTTTAAAATTTTTATCTCAAATGAATTTTTAATGAAAACGGGCCGAATAACTTTGTCGGGTCTGGTAACCCAATAACCCGTACGTAACCTTTGATTTTTTTGAGTCGCAAACATGGCGCTAAACAATAAAACAAAATTTTAGCTTTAGTAGTAAGCAAAAGTGTATTATCTAAACTTGAGGCGAACTATTGATTTTTCAAAAATGTTTTAATATTATGGCTTGAGTTCAAAGCAATCTTGCTCCAATTTTTTTATTTTGAAAACAAACATGCTTGAGTTTCGTTTCATTAGTTTTTTTTATGTGACGCGAGCACTAAATTTTTATGTAAATTAAACAAACTGCACAAATAACTTATTCTGTTGAAAATAGAGCTAGTTTTGCCTAGAACTACGCCGCTTAGAAAGCGAAAATATGAGCTCAAGAAACTAAATAGCAGAAAATCGACTGCAGTTAGGGACTCTACGTATCGGGGTGACTTGAAAATTTGCGTTTTTTACAATTATCGACGTGAACTGGTCACTGCACCAGATTAGTTAAAACAAATTACTCTTATTCAGGCAGAGTGTTAAATTCTTCCAATGGTGCACTACTAAAATTGTTAAAAGTTACTTTTGTTTGCGGTTAGATTTTACTGCGCAACAGGTCTAATGTTGTCAAACGTTCACCCTGCTCACTCACTGGATTACTTTTGCAGTAAACTTTTGCTTGTTCCTGTTATGCCACAGCCCAACATGGGGTCGTTGCACCAACTTACAAGTCTTACAATTGTAACAATTGTAAGTGGAAAATCAGGTGATTCGTAATGAAATTATATAGTGAATTCGAAACGAATCACCTGATTTTGCACTTACAATTGTTACAATTGTAAGATTTGTAATTTGGTGCAACCACCCCCAGGTCTTTAATTTTGATTTTGGAATCTTAACACACTGCTAGCGTTAAAGTGCTTATGTGCGGGGTGTGTTTTACACGTCTTCTACCGTACATTTGCATCTGTCACTACCAAATGCCTTGTATTTTCACCTGTCTTCTTACATTACATGGTCAGGCATGGTAGCCGAAAATGCAAAAGTAAAAAAAAGAATGATGCACTAGGAATCGAAGCAGTGACCTCATGGTTACAAACCTGCCACACTAATCACTCAACCACTCAAATTCCCAAAAAGTATTGCTTTCACATCAATGTAAAACAATTACTCCTATTCCAGTGTATGTCAGTGTCGACAGTGTAGCCTGCTTCAAAAGTGACGCAAAAAACCGACCAAGTTGAAATCGAAATTTTTTTAATAAAAATGGTTACAGTGAGTGCAGAGTACATGCAGTGATTAAAATTCACGATTTAAAACCCTTTTACTGAGATTATTACTTGACTATAAAGCTAAAACTATTATTACTTGACTATAAAATTATACGCTTTCTGCAAAAACTGAGTCAGGTATTAACTGACCCAACAGGTTTGGCCAATGTACTGGAAAGTGTATGCTTTATACTTACTGAAGATTTTGCCGCAGATTGGGCTTGTGGGCCGAACAATTTGACTTACTGCTAGATCGACTGGGAATGATTTCATTAGGATCGATGTATAAACGGCCCGGTTCGCATTTGCACTGAGTAGAAATGTGATGTCTAGTAACTGCGTTCATGCACGCTCGTGATGTTGATTGCATCAGTTTCAACGATACTTCTTCACATTTGTCAGTCAATTTCAATCTATTCTGCAATGACAATAGTATGGGTTTATTCTGCAGCACAGTCAAGTGTGTTTTTCTGTACTTGTACGTGCAATGAGCGAAAAAATTGTTGAATGCGTGACACCAAGAGTACATAATAGAAAAAGTGTGACACTCTCCCTATTATGCCTTGGGCCTTGCGTCCAATGCGGAGCGCAAAAAAGCATATTTTTGTACGGTTTTGAGGAGGGGTACCCCGTTAGTTCAAGACACTATATACTTTTGCTGATGTGCAAATCTCAAGAGGGGGTAACCCCTCATTTCAGGACTCTGTACTCAACGGAAAAGGGGATGGTGTGTATAGCTTAAGTTACGCAAATAGCGAGTATGGGGTGTTTTTGGCCGGATACAATAATAGCGCCAGTAGCGCAAATAGCGCGTAGGGGTGGGGGGGCGTTAAAGATCCTTCTTTGTACGCTTAGCCTATCAGCGATATCTGCTCGGTAGGATGACTTGTACAATTTATTTTTGTTTTAATTTGTTGCGGTTGGAATCTTACGCCAAAAACGCCACATCTTCATTACATATCTCAGCAGCAGCAGCAGCATGCACGATACAGTGCGCTCTATTGTATGTAGCAATTGAGTGTCTGTTCTGGAGAAACCTACGTGTTCTCTTGGTAGGTAACAGACGATGCATTAATATATATATATATATATATATATATATATATATATATATATATATATATATATATATATATATATATATATATATATATATATATATATATATATATATATATATATATATATATATATATATATATATATATATATATATATATTTAGTATACGCGGCTGCTGAGACGCCGCGTAAAATCTGGAAACTATCGAGTATAACATACTTCTTTTGGTTGTATCGAAACCTGAGAGACAGTTCCAAGTTTCAAAAATCCAGTTTCTTCCCCAAAATTGATAATTTCATCAGCGTTAGTCACAAAAACCTGAAACAAAAAACATAACGATAGTTATAGCCTAGTGTGTTATTTGTGTATATAAATAGCACTTTGTCATAATATGAGTAACTCTTTCATGATGAATAACTGATTTGCTTTTTGCAGTGAAACATTTTCCTGTTGTGCCACAGCACAACAGGTCTCTAATTTTGATTTGTGGCGGAGTACACAGGGCTTGCAGTGCAATGTAAGTCGGTGTGTTAGTTTACTTTGCATTTTAGAGCAAGTGTGCGTGCGCCACATCATTGCCTAGTGCAAAAATTACACAGTGAGCAGTGAATAGTTTCAGTGTACGTTTGTTTAGTGCATGTGTGTAACGTATCGCGCGTGTGTCACATTGCTGATAGTACCTACAGTGTCTGTGATACGACAGAGATCACGCTGAGTCCAATATAAGTTACGTGAATCTGTATATACAGAAAAGACTTCGATACTGTAATATTTCATTCATGATCAGCGATGCAGAGTGCAGATGCATTAACTACAGATACTTTAGTGTATGTTTGGTTGATGCCTTTTCAGAAACTGACTACATCCAGGTCAAAGTTGGAGCATTTATTGTTGGTGTGGATCAGCGCGAGACACTAGCAACTGAGTTCAGAATCTCATTCATCAACAGACACAGTTCTTGACTTTAGCATTAGAATGTAGTTATAATACACAAATTATTTTCTTTGAGAGACTTTGAGTTTGTTTTTACGCAATTTGTTGGAAGATAAAAATGCTTTCACCCTTTTGCATACACAGTTTACTGAAAAAACACTACTGTATCACTCTTTTGCGCAATTTAGAGTAAAAGAATTATTTGCTGCACAACAGGTTTTAGCTGACCCACTGGTCAGCTCACTTGAAGTGATTTTCGCAGTCAAAAATAAAAATACGCAGAATTTAGGCAGCCTTTATGTGCCCACCAAGCGGCAGTAAATCAAACTTAACCCGAAAATTTTTCTGATAGGTCCCCAATTGACCAAATTTGGCCTAAAAAACATTTCTTCAATTTTTGTACTGGGGCTGTCGCCCGCAGACCCCTGCAACGTTACTGCTTTTGTGTTTCTTGTTATTTTCTTTTATGCAAGCGTAAGCAAATGCATATGGGTGCATTGTGCACCATGTATTTGTTTAATACTGTTAGCAAACATGTATGAGGTGCGAACTGCATTTTGACGTTAAATCCAGCTGAAAGTAATGTTCATTGTATTAGAATTGCTTGACAAACAATCTAAATGCGTTGGCTATGTTTTTAACCAACATATACGTACTACTTTTGAAAAAATACGCAGTCATTTTTAAAAATACGCCGTCAAAAATAAAAATACGCAGTATTTACGCAGTGCCGATTTTCAAAAAAATCCCTGTCTCACTCTATTTAGAAGAAGAGTGAGACACTCTTCAACTTGCCTTTGTTTTAGCGCAGGCAGATGCGCTCGTCATTTCCAGGCCACGTTGTGCCGTTTTGTGCAACATGTGGCTGCCAAACAATCGGAAGCGAAATCCGTTACAGCTATTTTAGTGTAACAGCTATTTTAGTTAGCTGTTTTATTTTAGCAAATAAAACAGCTATTTTAGTGTTATTTTCTGTCATGATCGGTCGGGTTCGTTTTTTTTTGTTTTTTTGCCCAGAATGATATTTTATCTACCTTTTTTTCACCATTTCAGCGGATTATTGCTAGTGTGTGCTGATTATAATGTGCATTGGTAAGTTAATGTGTATTGCACGTGCACAGGCGTCTAGCCAATCAAAAGTGGAGCTTGCTTCTTTTTGGCCAGCCACATGTTGCATAAAACGCCAACATGTGGCCTGGAAATGACGAGCCCATCTGCCTGCGCTAAAACAAAGGCAGGTTGAAGAGTGTCTCACTCTTCTTCTAAATAGAGTCAGACACTATTATTTACTCTTGGTGTGGGTTATAGCACGATGTGGAGTGAGTGCACTGATACGCTCTGTCACGTGGAGCGCCAAGTGCATGAACGAGTGCGCGAAGTGCCGAAGTCTATGCACGCGGGCTTCACGTGCCAGTGCGGATAGTTGTGATCTGTGCAGTGCACACTACGAAGTGATATAACGTAATTATATTATAACTGTTTTGAAATATACAGTGCAATAACTAAGATGTACTTACAATTAGAGCAGTGCAATTACTGTAAAATACTGTCCAAACTCAACACGTGACTCAATTTTTTTCATGTAGGAAGGGCAGTCAACTAAACCAAAAATGACTGAATCCTGAAACAAAACAAGTGGCGTAATTTTTGTTCCTTCTAGAGAAGAAACCTTTGTTATCGGTTTTTGCTCCGATAACAGAAATGTGAAAATTATGCAGCAGCTTAGCCTATGTTTTGTGTGTATTCCTAGCCCCCAATCACACTGGTGTATTTTTGTCACATGGGGGGTGTTCATTGAAACTATACTAAATATGACACTAAAAATAAAAAATTATTCAACAGAAACATTAGCACACAACGAGAAAAATACCTAGAACGGTAAAAAATGTTTCATTTTGCTAAAATATAATTGTTTATTGCGTTCTTTCATTGCTCTTGAATGTAACCCCCCCTGTTTTCATTTTCAATTAATGCAAATTGGCATATCTGGACGAGCATGTCCAATGCGAATAAATATGCAAATTAGCAAAACACATTAACCAGTAACGTTTTAGACAAAGGCGGACCTATTGTGTATGACCGTTTCTGATTGGTTAATAAGCAGACCGTATGCAAATTAGATTTCCTAGCCAGCCAGTATACAGTCTGTGATGAACAAGAGTTTGCAATTAGTCGTCCCGTTTTCATGCTCTGGTGCCTACCCGTCCATGTTTTCTGGAATTTTGTCATTTTTGTTTTAAACGACACATCACTGTGGCTAGACTATACATCCAGTTTTGACGATGAAGCCGGTTTTCAGAGCTATATATGGCTAAGAATTGTCCGAAAATTTTCAGATTTGAATTGTCCGGGCTTTAAGAATTGGTGTGAATTGTCTGGGCTCTGAGAGAGAACTTCTGATGGTGGTCCGAGTTATTTAGGATTTGACACAGATTCAGTTGACTTAGATTGTTTGTTCTACAAAAGGCTATTTATTTCTTGATAGTTGTGTCTCAATTTTTGCATGTGAGAACGAACTACGGAGCCTTTAAATGAACTCGTTTAGTCCGACACTGGCAGCTGGACCCTGATGTTAGGCCATGTGTTTACTTTTACCGGACTGGCTTATGTAGTTTATGTTGTTATCTGAAGTTTTGAGAATAAAATATTGACTTGAACAGACTAAATACCACTAACAAAAATATAACGAAAATAGTATACACTATGTAAAGTAAATAAGATTCATGAACAGTCAAACAAATCACAAATGCATGCTGAGCACAAGCTCTCATTTCGTCAGAGTAAATAATATGTTGAAAGCTAATCTTGATAGTCCGACGTAATGAAATGATCTTTGAGAGTATGATTTTTAACACGATAAGCCAGAATTTAAGTGAAGGAATTGGTTGCTGACGCTTTCGCCTAGGTGCAAGTATTTACGCTGAACCGTAACGTGTATCGCTACTGTACTATTGGTGTGGTGTACTGCGAGAAATGAAATTTTGCGCAAATGCAATGAAAATAAGAACATCTCTGGGAAGGAACCATGTCCCTTTTAGGGGCAACTTGTTTTGACTACTCGGTGTACTCTTGATGCCTGCAATTCGTTGTTTTCAAAAAGAAATCGCGTGTTTGCTTTTGTCTCAGGGTTCAGCAGTTTCTGCTCAGACTTTAGCATCAAATTAAATTACCCGTATACTTTCTGTCAGGAATGGTCCTGGGGCAACGTCATATATTGCAGCGTTTAATATCAGATTCAACTCTGCAACTTCTGCAATTTGCAAAAAACAAAATATTAAAAAGAAAAAATAGTCTGACACGAAGTAGTTTTTGGACTCAAAAATGGACATTAGCACATTAAGATGCATAATTACGTTTTTAACCGAGTCTACAGTCTACCTACACAAGTTATTCTTTGCAAATTGAAACGTTGGTAACCCGTACGGATAGGTAACGCATCCAAATTTTTAACAAGTCTTCCCAATGCGCTGGTCTCTCAAGGAAAATAAGAAGGTACAAGGCATATGTAGTTTAAGTTTTACTCTGGTAAAGTCGCTAAACTTATAGAAACTTGAATATAAAAAATTCAATCAAGAAAAAAATCAAGAACCAGTCAGTCTATTTATAGCTCATTCACTAAATATATTGGAAAATCAAACATTTGTGAACAAAAAATTGAGTACCTGTTTTTTTGACCGTGGTATTTGCAAAAGTTATTTCGTAGCAAAATCCCAATGGTGTGAGTGTTATCCTAGATTCCATCATTTCACACTTCTCTCTTTTCCACCGACAGCTAAAAATATAAAAGAATTCTTTGACATACAATGTAAAAAACAAGTATTCATAATAACTTATATAAAGTTTATTCGTATCAAAATATATCGTGCTTATATTGTGACTAACAAGCTAAACAAACAAAGGACTGAGTAAAATTTCGATTCCTACTTAAATTCCTAATCTGCTACTTTTTTCCATTTTAAAGGAAGCCGTTGAATTTGAAGACTTGCTATTTTTGTGAGCTGCGGCCTTCTAGGAGGAAGGTATGCAGTTCAACCTACGAGACTTTGGCTTCGACTGTTGTCCTGTGATAAGTGGTAGTTTTTAGCCAAACTATTGGTTCAGAGTGCCTAAACACTAAGGGTGGATTTCACAAAGGTGGTTTAACTAAACCATGGTTTTACGTACGTTTTTATATGATTTGCACATAATTTCATTACGAAATATCGCCTGATTCGCTACGAATTTCCTAGATTTTCTTAAACCATGGTTTTAGCTAAGTTGAAATTTCAAACCTGCGACATAGCAGGTCTCTATTTTGCTGAAAATTCAACTGAGCTAAAACCATGGTTTAAGAAAATCTAGGAAATTCGTAACGAATCAGGCGATATTTCGTAATGAAATTATGTGCAAATCATATAAAAACGTACGTAAAACCATGGTTTAGTTAAACCACCTTTGTGAAATCCACCCTAAGTCTCTTCAAAGGTGACTGCTGTCAGCTTTGAAGTTGTGGGCTTTTTAAATTGAAGGTTCACAGCTTAAGGCAATGAGCTTTAGGAGCTAACTTTCAGGGTAAGTAGCGTTTTCCACGCTTTTGGACTGAGCGTTTGATTGACTGAGTGTCAATGAACAGATTTGAAAGTCATTAAATAATAAATGAACTAACCTCGGCCTGAATCAATTCGATCTGGTTGAACTTGTTTAAAATAAACCAGACGTCCTAGACTTGTAAATTAATAAGTAAGAATAATATATAATATGAACGGACATGACAGATACAGTAGGGTTGCCTTTATTTCGCAATTGATTAGTAACCCACCAACGACGATTACAACAAGAAAGTATCAAACATCAAGAACAACTATGAACCGGACTTTAATTGACTATTTTGTCAAATTGCGTTAACAAGGGGTTTTATCCAAAATGGGATTAATCGGATTAGATTTAACTTTATTTTGTCAGACGTAATTCAACGTAATTTACTGAAACTTGGCAGACACCGAGTTAATGTATGTAAGCCATGTACATATGGCGAAATTTCAGCCGGTTATTTTCATTTTATGTTGTGCTATTAGAAAAATTAATTTAAATCTAATCCGTTAAATCCAATTTTGGATAAGGCCCAGGAACTCACAACTGCATCAGCGTCTCGGGCCGTATAAGTACTTGTCGCAACAATTCCAAGCCAGGTTGCATGCCTTGAAACAGCTTCTTGTGCTCTTTCAGCTTGACATAATCTACAAACTCCGGTCCATCGTAAATGTCTATTAACGCTTGGTGAACCGCCGGATTTTCAGTTAAATAGGATTGCCTGACATAGAAAAAATAACGGATTAAAATAAAATTGGCATGTCGCATGGCAAATAGCAGATCTATTAATTTCTGCACTGAGTGAGACTGAGTGAGTATGCATCATCTTCCGTATAGGAACACCCACTTTAAACACAGGCTGGAAATTTAGTTTAAAGTAGATTTGTGTCTCGCCCGAATTGCATCAAATTCCCTATACGCACACCCCTTGTTTCCACTAAGTTTAAACTGTTTCGACTCTGTCAAAGGTTTCATCTTTTTTTTAACACAATTTAGTGAAATAAAACATTGTTTCATAGCCCATAACTGGGGTAATCCTTAACCAACTTTGGAGATCTATATATCAAAGTGAGCGTCTATGTCAGGCCTACTTGGTTCAATAGTTAACCCTTTAATTCCTCAGTGCAGAATGTGCGTATATGGAAGAATTACCGAAGTCTAGTGTGTTTAGTTTAGACTAGTTTGAGCAAATTTTTAAGGCAATGTTATTTATTGTTTAATCTTTAAATTGCGAAATTCGGCATTAAAGCTAAAGTTATGTCATAAATGCAATTTAAAATGACATTTGATTACAGGAGGTAATATTCTGCTTCACTGTTGAGGTACAAAGAAAATTTTAGCAGCATTTGTATACAAATTGTACGAACTTTTGCCACATAGACCAAAATAGCCCGTCACACAAACCGTCAAAGTTTTATTGCCTCATATTTAGAATTTGGCGCAATAGTTTGAAATATCAGTTAAAAGCGCCAGAAGTTGTTTTTCTAATAATGTCATGTTCCTGTGACCTTTTTAGCAATAGTTATGGCCACTTTCTTTGCATTTTTCAAACAATAAAATAGTGAGTGGTTTGTTGCAGAAGATTTGAGAGTTAAGCCCGGTTCATACTTGTCCTTAAGAACACAGGGACAGGGACAATTTCTATCAGCTATTACGAAGCATTGACAGAATCGTTTAGTCTAATTTTTTGCTTGCAAACTGGACTTTAACAATACTTTGACCCCATAAAAAATTGGGTCATTTGATCAGGTAGTTGTCTTGAACTTGCTTAAGGACAAAACTATGAGGACAAGGACAAGGACGAGTATGAACCGAGCTTAAGAAGCTCCATTTGTCAAATGCCATGCAGACCGTAACCCAGACTAATGAAAATATATAGGAGGATGGTTAGATAGATCAGATAATAAGAAACAAATAATAAACGTGGCTACAGTAACAAATAACGTGGCGTAAACCTTGAGAACTTGGTGAATAGACCAGTGTCGTAACGTAAAGAACAAGTAAACGTCGTAACCACAATTAGGGCACTTTTAGTTTCAAGGGATGACACATATCAATAATATACCCATACATTTGCATGTATATATACATGTACTATATATTATATATATATATATATATATATATATATATATATATATATATATATATATAATACTTATACTTATTTGAACTACATGAGAAATATTAAACTTTTTTGGATGGTTGCTCACATGACGGGCATGGTTCGACAAACAGTGACGACCGGAAAGGTGACTTGATCCTGAGACTCATGCGTGATAACCATTCGGTGTGGGTTCAGAGCGTATCCTTGGTACAACACGTACATGTGGTAGATGGTCATCCCCATGAAGAAGATCATCACCAATGTCCATAGAAATGGTCTGCAAAAATAGTTAATGACAATCTATAAGGTAGATGTTTGCTTAGGTAAAGTGGTAGTGTCGCCAAAGCAGTTTTGTTCATAGTTTGCAAAAACAGAGCTTTTTGTTTTAAAAATTTATGTGCACTGAGTAACTAGTACCATGCTGTCTGGTACCAAATAATCACTTCCTGTCCCAAGACTACCGATAATGACAAATATCTTGAACCAATCGCCATTTGTAAGCCAGACATCACACAAATGGGACATAAAAGGTTAGAAAAACGAGCATGATATCAGATTGGCCCGCTTCTGAAGTACACATAATGTGTCCACGCACTATTTTTTCAACAAATAAGAAACCAGCCCAATTTTCGGCAAAAACATTCAGTAAGCATTAAGTTGTAAGTTTTAAGTACATTGGCCAGAAGCCATCGTAAACCTGTTACCAAGTACCAAGTACCAAGTACCTAAATCAAAAACCAATATCAGCTTATTAGACTGCAAAACCTTCATAAGATTTCGTTTCACTGGCATGTATGTCGTTTGATTTTATCAGTAAATTGTCCAAAACTATGCTGTAGATATGCACCTTATGAAATAACTTTTAGTACACTGTTAGTGTATTGCACGTCTACCTAAGCGAATGCTTAGAGCTTCAATGACCCAAAATGACATGACAAATACACACGCAATGACAGTACATTCACGCGGTATAGAATTAGTGCTTTTTCCGACAACAAACAATTGCAGTTTGCACTATGTAGTTCATGCATATCGTAAAATGTATAAGCTCTGAAGAAAGACGACAGCATCGTATAGTGGTTAGAAGGTGTTACTCTGAATCCGAAGGCTGTAGGATCGATTCCTGAAGAACTTTTTGGAAATTTTTTACCATGCCTACGAAACGACGGAAACTACAAAATCTAGTACACTTACACTGAACCAAGCCAGCAAAGCATTTATATAATATGTGGGTAAAATAAAATGAAGTAGACGGTTGCGATCTAACGGTGGCGGACGTGTAAAACATACTCCGCACATGAACACTTTAACGTTAGCAGCACGCTAGGATTTCAAAATCAAAATTGAAGACCTGTTTCGCTATGGCCCAACAGGAAAAAAGTAAAATAAATGTACGTTTTTCTTTTGGTTTAGGCTTAGGTGCTAGATTCTAGATTTTTCACAATTTCTCATTATTGCTGTGAGTGCTTCACAGTACACGACAATTGCACAGTTCAAAAGAATACAACTCAGCGTCAACAGATACTGAAGCAATTTGCACTGAATTTTGTGTGCATGAACTATAGCATACCTATGTGCTTTAAGTCTGTATAAACAGACTAAACAAGTAATGTGACGAAATTATTGAATGTAATTAGGTTTTCAAAACGTCATTTTTCCGATTTTGCAACTTCACTGCAGACTGTATGCTGAACCAATTTTACTGAAACTTTTAATTATTTGAAGAATTTAAAGAAACAACCAGAATTATTTGTCTTAACATATTCTTTGAAAATATAGAAAGAACATTTTCAAACATTTTACTGAACAAGCTTTACAGCCAATAGTAATATCTAGTCGATTGAAATGCTGATTTCCAGAAGCTGTTTACAATGATGCAAAATTAAAAAGAAGTTTAGTTTTTCAGAAACTTATTAGCACCCCTTGGGAAGTTAAAAACGTTGGGTAGCTAAGCAAGGAGGCACAGTGATTGCTCAGCTAACCTGATTGGATATGGCTGGTAAACGGGCAGACAGTACTTGAACCCGCAGATGGAGGTGTCCTCGCAAAATTCGTACAGCATTTGCCGGCTCCGGTGGCAAAACTGGATGGCTGCGTTTCGGAACGACATTCTCTGCATTTTGGCTTGAGGCTGTTTTTGGTTATTGCAAACCGCACTCAAACTGTATCAGTCGCATGTTTCGTGGTTTTTTCAGTTGCAGTTTTGAATCACGAGATTTAAAAAATATGCGCAGTATATTTTTTCAGTCTTTAGTGATCTCAGTAAGGCTCGATTCATACTTAGGTACATCCGTATGGTACATTTTTGAAAGTTAAAAATTTTAAGTAAAAAAATTAGCGGTCACAAGTGATTGGGTTTCAATAAAAGTACTTAACTCAAGCTAGTGATCTAGTATATGGTCAGAAAATTTCAGTGTTCAATTTCAATCTTATGAATGTACATTTTTACGCGGCGGCCTCAGCCGCCGCGTATATACTATAGTGCAAAATGTCGATTAACATGTATCTGCTTTCTCAGTGCAAAATAACACTGTGCAATTAGATAGGTCAGCAAAATACAGTAAATGTGTGGGTGTGTGTGCTTATGCTGTGTTGTTTTCTAGGCATCTTCACACATTAAAGTGTGCTGCAAATAACAGTACAATGGTGTAAAGTGTATGTGTATGCGACGGTAATAAACGGCCAGCGTTGCACGTGTATATAAATGTACCTATATGCACCTTGTAATCTAAGCGTATATGTACGTGGTAGTTCAGAGCAGGACCCAGTCAGGTCCCGGACCCAGCTAGTTCAGAGCAGGACCCCGCTACAGACTAGTTCAGATCGAGACCGGCTAAAGTCAGACTTACACAAAAGATGCCTGCGCACTACACATGACCAGTTTTGTCATGTTTGTATATACAAGAGTACATAATAGCGTCTCACTCTATATAGAAGAAGAGTGTGACACTCTCCAGCCTGCCTGTGTTCTAGCACAGGCAGATGCGCTGGTCGTTTTCAAGCTACATGTTGACATTCTATGCAACATGTGACTGGCCAATCAGAAGCGAGCTTCTATTCCCTGATTGGCAGACGCCTGTGCACGTGCTCCAATCATAAAACGGGATAGGAATAAAGGTTAATAACTCATTATTTATTCATAGTCTGGTTGTAAAAATATTAAAAAAGGTTTGCAAATACCTTTGGGAATATTTTGGCAAACTTTCAGCGAAATTGATTGAGAAACTTTGACGAAATTCAGAAAAGTTTATATCTCAAAAGTTTCTCAATCAATTTCGCTGAAAGTTTGCCAAAATATCCCTAGAGGTATTTGCAAACCTTTTTTAATGTTTTTGCAGGCAGACTATGAATAAATAATGAGTTATTAAGCTTTTATCCCTATCTTAATGCTTATCAACGCATCAGCGATTATATACTAAAGTGTGTTACGCAGGGAATCTACGCGCTGATTGGCCAGTCACATGTTGCATAGAATGTCAACATGTAGATTGAAAACGACCAGCGCATCTGCCTGTGCTAGAACACAGGCAGGCTGGAGAGTGTCTCACTCTTCTTCTATATAGAGTGAGAAGCTATTATGTACTCTTGGTATATATAATTGCCTCACTTGTACTAATTAACGATGTTATTTTGTTTCGCCTATATCAAAATTTTAACGCGTTAACACAATTTATTTCAACTTTAATGAACTACGTAATTATCGACTTGAATAGATTACAAAGACATTGAAATTATACAAAACTCGTTTATAAAGTTATTGTTTCAAAAGTTCGGTCAAAAAACTGCGTTTCAACAATTTCTTGTCAGGGTCAGTTTTCAGTGCAATAACTTCGCAGCCATTTGAATATTTATCTAATACTTACATAAGCAATACTGGTCTGCTCTTGAGACTTTTATGTTAAACCGCCTCTTTGTTAAGTTGACGGTCCCGATCTGAACTAGTCCGTAGCGGGGTCCTGCTCTGAACTATGTAGTTGAGTCCGGGACCTGACTGGGTCCTGCTCTGGGGCCGGTTTCATAAAACTACAATCCTACAATTGTAGCAAGCGCGCGACATCAGAGAGAAAGTACAATTGTAGCAAAAAGTGGTTTCATAAACCAGCTGTGCATTTTATGTGATGCTACAATTGTGAATTCACAATCCTAGGATTGTTCTTCCACAATCCTACGATTGTAGTACACAATTCTAAAATTTTTTGCTACAATGCTACAATTGTAGCACACAGTTGTGAAGCAAGTACACGCGAGTTTGGCAACTAAACTGCGCAACATTTATGTCAAATCTAAAAAGTTATTAAATAAACGTATTCCAACTAAAAAAGTGTTAGAAAAGGACGTTAAACAATTTTTTTAACGAAATACTTTAATACGAAAGCGGTTTCATAAAATTACAATCCTACAATTGTGGACTACAATTGTAGAATTTCAGTTTCACCAAGTCGCCCACAATTGTGAAAGCCTACAATTGTAGATTCACAATGGTTTCATAAACGCTACAATTGTAAGTGCTCTCAGCACGTTTAGATGCGCGACTTTTCAGGCTGCTACAATCCTGGGATTGTGGCCACAATTGTTGGTTTCATAAACAGAATTGTAGTTTTTTATGCTGGCTAGAATTGTGAAATTGTGCCACAATTTTCACAATTCTAAATAGCAGCCCACGTTTTGTTTTTCAAATTTTCCGTTTGGCATCGTTTTATTATTTTGCAATCACGATATCTGTTTCGTTCTAATTGATTGGTTGCCAATTTATATTGACATTTTTTACGCGTCATGTTTATTTTTTAATAATTATTCAAGTAAATAAATATAAATTCACATATACCTAAACTTCATCAAGGGGGTAATAGAGTTTTTAGGTGTTTTTTGGGAAGCAATAGCTCAGCGTTTACAAACTCAAATCACAAACGGTCTTTTGCATTAAGTAGAACAATATCTTACCTAAATGTATGCCATGCATTGAAACTTAGCCTTTGATTTTGTTTCCAGTATAAGCGGCTCCAAAATATCACGATTTTTTACAAAAAGATTGCGCCACAGCTCTGAATCATACAGTTACCGGTTGGGGCTGAAAGTTGATAAGGTTTTCGACATGTTTAAAATCCCCAGGCATCTCCCCCACTTTACTGAGACTAGTCTCATAACTAGTCAATTTACTGAGAATATAGCTTAAAAGCGAACGCACCGAAAATTTACCATATTTTCTTATAATTAAAGCCCTCTAAAAATGTTCACAGGTGAAATTTCTAAAAAGTGAGAGACATGCCTCTGGGGATTTTGCCCTTTACAATAATGTGCCAAAAATTCGTGCTCGGACCTCATTTTTAACTTGAGTTCTGTGGGCGCAAAGTTTACATAGAAATCGAAAAAACCTCGAAAACGCAACTACCACCTTAAAAGCTCATCTTAATTGAAATAATTTCAAAATTTTTTGTCCCTATTTGTACTAAACTTGTAATTGTATAGTTGAAAAATATCCGCTATATAGGGGAAAGTTTCCTTGACCAAAATTTTAATGCTATTTAACAAGAGTTCTGTGATTCAACCTAGTTGAAAATCAATTTTAATAATTAATACGGGTCGTTGTAACTAGAATTCGCAATCGGGTCGGGTCGGGTCGGGTTAAAATTTCCCGACCCGCGGGTCGAGCGGGTAAGTTCGGGTGAAAAATTATGGGTATAAATCCTAGATTGCAGCTGATCCTTTATTTCAGTAAAATTTTATTTTCTTTTTCTTTAAAATTTCTTTCCTGCAGTTTTCTTTCTTGCAAGAAATTTGGGAAATTCTTCAACTGCGTTTCTTTCAGTTTTTCTGACGGGTCAGGACTCAGGGGGCAGCTGTTGTGTTAAAGCAGGCACTGAACGTTATTTGCCTTCAAAGTTGTAAAACAGCTATTAATTGTCTTTATTTCGCAGTGGAAGCCATTCTTTCAAATTTTCTTTCTTACAATTTTCCTTCGGTTTTCTTTCTTTAAAAATATTCTTTCTTTTTTCTTTCGATTTTTTTCAACTCAAATAAAGGATTATCTGTATGTTTTGTTTGCTATTCATTTCTAAATCGAATGGTGGTTTCGCTATCTCTCTACGACGCACATAGCTCGGGCAATGGCCAAAACCTAGAAGGTGTCAGAATCACACTGTCTACCCAGTGATACTCTTGGCATTAAAGGGTTAAATAGCATTAAAGTTTTGGCCAGGGAATTTTTCCCCCCATACAATGGAAGAATATCCCGGGATATTTTGCCGAGGGAAATATTTCCACGTGACAGCCCCTCATTAAAGTTTCAACCTGTTTTTGACTTATTTTCACTCATTCTTTTTGGCAATGGCAAATACGGACAAGCGAATGCACGAGTAGAGGGCAGAAGCCAACGTCAGTTTGATTCATACTTTTGTCCGTTCCAAAGTCAACGCTAAAAGTGTCCACAATTGGGGGATCGTAGGCTACAATTGTAGAAATGAAGCCTACAATTATAAGAGTCAGCGTAGAAATGTAGGATTGTAACTAACAACGCTAGAATTGTGTGCTACAATCCTACAATTGTAATTTCACAATTATAGGATTGCGAAATTTTCACAATTGTTTTATGAAACCGCTTTTGGCTACAATTGTAGTTTTCCTCTACAATTGTAGACATGCTACAAGCCTAAGATTGTAGAATTCTAAATTCAATGAATTCAACTGCTGAAATAGAACGTAATTCTACAATTCTAGACAAGCATCACGTGTCACAATTGTAAGTTTATGAAACCAACAATTGTGATCTACAATCCTAGGATTGTAGTGAACATTTCATGCATGCAGCAGGCGAAGTGAAGGCTACAATTGTGATGTACAATTGTAGGATTGTAAGGCTACAATTGTGAAGTTTCACAATTGTGGCTAGCTTGATGAAATCAATTTCACTGCATTTTCACAATTCTAGGCTACAATTGTAGGATTGTAGTTTTATGAAACCGGCCCCTAACTACCACATATATACATATAAATTTGCAAAATACATACATGATGGTGAAGAAGATAATCGCCTGCATTACAACTAGCACTGTTATATGTATGTAATATTGTAACCGACCAACAACTGCTAAGTGCTATGAAAATTGATCTGTAGCGGTTATATACAATGTATGTAACTATCTGGCCGCTCCAGTTTGTTAATGTTTTGTCAAAAGCTTTCGGACATTCGGTTTATACATGTAAGTCATTGAGATGATGCCAAAAATTTACCTATGGACTAAGTTGCCTATGCCTGTTCATTAGAAACAGAACTACATACATATTAAAAAAATTTTAAAAGTCAGTAAATAAGTTAAAATTCGCGACTATTTGATATATATTGACGTTACTATATATGGTTAACCTTGTGATTTTTTTCTCAAAGTTTGAAGGTTTTGACAAAATTTTGAACAAGAAAAATTCTCCGGTTCCGGCACTTTTCTGCCGAAGCCGAAGCCAGGACCTCCGGTCGATCGCTCCCTCAGATGAGTGCCCCTTCAGTGTCATTGACATACTACAGTACCGACCAAAACTACTTGCTACAGACTCCTGAGTCAAACTGAGTCGAAGTCACTTGAATCCGGAGTCAAAGTATATACAATTCTATACTCTGACTGAGTCAAGTGACTCTGACTTTGTTGTGACTCCGGAATCTGTAGTAAGTAATTTGGTCGGTACTGTACTATACATGACTAACATGTTAACAATACAAAAGTTTTTGCAGTACGAAAGTCCAATTCTATTGCTGGCTAGAAATTGTGATTGAGACTGAGAGTGGTCACGTACCTACATCTTTAGTTGAAGTTGTTGGCTTTAAAAAAATTTTGATGCCGCGTTTTATATTCGCAGAATATCCTCAGCACTGCAAGCCAGAAATCTATCAAATTAATGGAACCCTACTCGCAAAACATGCTTGTTCAGTTTATATTCCCAATTCCTATACATCCAATAATACACTCTATCCGATTGAAATTATTCATACATGTGTTAAGCGGGTGCTATACTTCTCAAAACCAGGCTTTGCTTTGACGCGCGCCAAAGCAAAGCCAAGCTTCGTGTTGCAGTGCTTTGAAACAAAGCGGTGGTTGTTTTAAACAAGGAAAAACGTTGTGGTTTTTATAGGGTTTTTTCCCGGAGGTTTCGAGACGCAGTACTCAGAAACGTGAGTAGTTAGAATCCATTTTATTAGTGCAACAGTTAGGCTAAAGATGGTCGTTATAACAGCCGGGAGCACATATGGATCCGATTTATGTGGAGCACAAGACGACCTGAAAAGTTGAAATTAAGGTTTTTTCCCGCACCACTACACATTCTAGTCAGTGTAATATTTCTCTAAGTAATATTAAGAAAGTTACCTTTCCTCTATACTTCTGAAGCTCAAAAACAGTGAACAACGTTGTGGTTTACCTGTGACAGTTCAAAGTTTGTGCGGGGAAAAAGCCCTATTGCGGGGAAAAAACCCTATTTAGTTTGGTGACAATTTTTGGCTAAACTCACCCATTGTTGCTACAAAAGTTAATTCATCTGGGCTAAAAACATGCGTAGACTTCATTGAAATCGTTTAATTGGCCGCAAAACGTCGTTTTTTGTCGTTTTGGGCCAAACGCCGACACCCCTTACGAAACCTGTTCTGGTGATGTTTGACCAAAATTTGACATTTTTTGCAATATTTAGGTTTTAGCTGCTACCGACTACTTAAACCCAAGAATGATAGACGCGTGCGGTGGTTGTCCACTGTTTCTAACGTAATAAGCGCAAAAATCTGTTTTTAATGCTTTTAAATACGGAAACAATGCATATTTGGGCAGAAGTCATTTCTGCCAAAAAGGGTCGATTTTTGAAGAATCATTGTGAGTCACATGGGTGAGGGAAAAGTTGTGGCCTTTTTCGGGAGATAATGGTCGCAGCATGTCCGCGCTGCTAGGCCACAAACGTGGCCAGTGTCACACTCTTCCTATTATGTACTCTTGATAATAGTTAAAGCCTGTTTATTATGAACTATTGTCCTTTAATGTCACTAATATGCACCTAGCTGAGGCGACTGGCGACGAAACCATTTTTATTAATCTTTTATTGTTTTGTCAAAATTTCAAAAGCATGTCCCTGGAGGTAGCTCCACTGAAGAGTCGCCTACTTACCAGGTATACGGTCTGGAAGAAGTCGCAATCACTTACTAAATTTATTTTAAGTGCACTAATTTCATTGTTTTGTTATACTATATTTGTTTCAACATGGCTTTCCCCTTAAGGTTGCGCTCCTGAAATGTGACTTTTCAAAAAACGGCAGTTTGGGGCCAATTTTAGTTACACAATGCAAGCTGGTGTAAAAGTATGCATAAATACAAAAAATGAAGTTGATTGATACAAATTAGCATTCACTGTAGACCGAACGTGAGTGGAATTTCGGCTTGCGATTTCTCTTCGCAAGTAAGTAGCTGTTGCACAATCAATAGCTCATTTTGCTCGCCTAAACGTGATCGAGCGGTCGCAAAAAGTCATTTTTGATGAATATGATTGATATATCGAAAAACACTAAAATCGCGATATTTAAAAAACATAAATTTGGCTAAATTTTTTAGATACTATCAATTTGCCAAAAATCAAATTTTGCGACCGCTCGAAGATGAGGGGGTGCATTTATGTGCCAAATTTTAACTTTTTTCGTTGAGCCAATTTTTTAAAATCGCAAGCCGAAAATTTGCGTTTGTATTCACACGCACTATATTTCTGTCTCATGCAGAAGGTATTGCGTTAGTTCACAAGAAAATTATACCACACTCAATAGAACACCAAAAATTTTTAATTACGTTCAGTTAAACACAACTGCTAGTGTTTTTCAGCCTTTCAAATTCATTACATACGTGTAAATGCACTGGCTTGTGAAGGCATTTCCGTGAAAATCTATTTTTCTTCACGAAATTTGCTCAAAAATCAAAAATGTTCAAAAAAATTTTGATGTGATATGTACAGGATATGTATGTCAAATTGAAGGAAATTCACTTTTGATCAACTTTTGTTCTTACGATGCATGTTTATTTTTGCGCGTTTTCTAAATAATGGCCAAAACCCACATTTCAGGAGTGCCACCACAGTACACACAGTACAGTAAAAAGTGAGTACAAAATTTATACAAAATTTATACAAAAAAGTTTTGTATAAATTTTGTAGAATTTTTGTATAAATTTTGTATAAATTTTGTACTTTTTTTGTGCAATTTTTGTGCAAGTTTTGTACTTTTTGGTTTTTTTCATTTTTTTTCGCTACAAGCAGTTTTTTTCGATTTTTCGGCCATTTCCGTTGACATAGACATTGTTTTGACAAATACGCTTAATTTTTTATTTCTTTGAAAAAAAATTTTTTTCGACTTTTGTACATATTTTGTACAAATTTTGTATAAATTTTGTACATTTTTTGTACTGTTTAAAAAAATTTGTTTCCTGCAGTTTTTTTCCTTGTTTTGACCAATTTCGTCTGAAATAGACATTGTTTTGACAAATACGCTGACAGATGGCTGAACTGACTATTGCACAAATATGTATATAGTCAGGGGGGGGGGAATAAAAACACGCATAGGGAACTAAGCTCATAACATCAGATAGGTTTGATGTTGAGCAATGGTGCCTACATCAGGGGCCGTATTCTCAAAATTACCTGCAGGTAAAGTTAGGCTAACTTTACTCACAGGTAAGGTGAAGGTAAAGTTAATTCTGTGGGTAAAGGTAAAGTTAAAATTGAAAACAAGGTTAACGTCGACGATTGAGGTTAAAAATTTGCACAATACATTAACTTTAGCTGCGAAATAAGATACAGCACTTTTCTGGACCGAATATTAAGGGTAACCTTAGCTATCACATTGGCTTTAAGCATTGTTTGAGAATACGACTTTACCTTCACTTTACCTGTGGGTAAAGTTAGCCTAACTTTACCTGCAGGTAATTTTGAGAATACGGCCCCAGCATGTAGCTTGTGGCAAAAGCTATCGATTGGTGTAGTAAAACCGAATATACCTTGTGCGCATATTGTGCCAAACCGGTTTCCAACCGTGTTTTTTTTACCCCGCATGTGGGCAAAAAAAACACGGCTGCGGCGGAAAAAAACACGGGTCATTTTTTGCGAGCAATTCGCTTTTCTAATGTTTTTCTAGTCTAAATCTTGTTTTTTATAACTATTAAGCTTTTTGAACTGCTCTAAACTTTCAAAATCACAATAGGCATCAAGTTATGTCCGACCTGATTCTACTGCCCTGCACGGTGTAACTCCATATTTTAGCACTGTCAATGGGCCTGATGAAAAATATGGCGCAGAACAATCATTCTACATCACTAAAAAACATTTCTGACACAAAGTGAGTGTGATTTATGCGTCTTAAAAAATTGACCTAAAATACGTGTTAAACATAGGGACCCGTCATCAGGGGCCATATCAACACAATACAATCCGTCCAAGGGCCAATTTTTTAAGTGGAATTATGAGGTCACAGAAGTACTTCATACAGCAAGTTTGGGCCTGCTACCCATCTTCTCAGTACCTGCTTGTGATAAATAAGACCAATTTGAAGTGTGTTTTTTTACCCGTTTTGGGTTGAAATTATGAGGGTAAAAAAACACACCCAAAATACATTATTATTAGAAAGGTAGCGGAAAGCAAGGTATGCCAAAAGAAAGACCACATAAAATAATGTTACTATGCACAACATGAAGCGTCAGTGTCAAAAGAGCTTCATGCTACTGTGAAGTATGTGTTACAAATGTGAACAGGCCTTAAAACTAGTTCTTTTGTCTTTCTATTCAAAACATTTAAACATACGGTCAACCTATTCACAAAACATGAGTAGACTTCGCTATGCCTTTGGCTTAGAGTTCAGAATAGCTACGAATTTCACGACGGTTGGTTCGGTTTTTCCCGGCGGGTTGCGTGTGTTATCTGTATTGCCCCCAAATTGTTTATATCTGCCCTATGCCCCGTTTTCTTTATAAATAAACCTATTTCTATTGGATTTATTGTGTTTTCCTGGTGCTTTTCTGGTAGTTCGATATTTTACGTAGTTTTTATGGGTTCTGGGTAGTTTTTGGGTAGTGAGCGAGCTGCGGCCCTATCTTTTAGCCTAGGACGGAGACACTTCGGTTCGGACTTGGAATCTAGACCATAAGTATTTCACACTACAACCTTAGCAACTTATTAAAACCCTTATATACGTTTTTGACCATTTTTTGGGTGTCAACTTTGAGCTTGTGGGTCTGCCATACATTCTGAACTTCAGTATATAATGACTAATGCAATAGAATTACAGCATATGACGTACTATTTCTATTGCAGTATATTACAGTTCTGTAACCCTTGTGTTCGCTGAGTAATGAGCCGTGTTTTTTTACCCCTCTTTTCCTCCGTGTTTTTTTACCCCCCCTGACTATATATTTTTTAGTATTTAAAAGCATTAAAAACAGATTTTTGCGCTTATTACGTTAGAAACGGTGGACAAACACCGCCCGCGTCTACCATTCTTGGAGTTTAGTTGTACGCAGCAGCTAAAGCCTAAATATTGCAAAAAAATGATTTTTCACGATTTCACTCAATTTATAACGCTTTAATGGATAATTACTCGGTCTGTATTTCAATTTCATCTTAATATACAGGTGCAGGGCAATAGTTGATATTGTTTGATCCGCGTCGTGTGCGCTGTTTCACTTTGGCAACCCTGGCAAAGTGCCAACATGGTCAGTTTGACAAAATTTTCGAATTTTGTCAGTTTAGTTGAAAAACTGTGGAAAAAGTTAATTTCAGCTGCTGAACGGGAATACAAGATTATTTTGACAAAAAACTATTGTATGGTATATACTATTTGAATAAAAACACAAATTTTGTACAAAATTTATACAATTTTATACAAAATAAGTACAAATTTTGTACAAAAAGTGTATATACAAATTTTATACAAAAATTCAGAAAGTTTTTTCAAAAATTTTTTTGTTGGTTTTAGTTTCCATTTTATAGACATTTAGGCAGCTCATGCCTGTAGTATCAATGAAAAAGGTCCCAAAAAAATTTTTGAAAAAGTACAAAATTTATACAAAATTTGTGCAAAATTTATACAAAATAAGTACAAATTTTGTACAAAAAATGTACAATTTTTTTACAAAAATTCAGCAATTTTTTTGTTGGTTTTAGTTGCCATTTTGTGGACATTTAGGCAGCTGATGCCTGTAGTATCAGTGAAAAAGGTCCCAAAAAATTATTTGAAAAAGTCCAAAATTTATACAAAATTTGTACAAAATTTATACAAAATAAGTACAAATTTTGTACAAAAAATGTACAAATTTTATATATACAAAAATTCAGAAATTTTTTTGTGGTTTTAGTAGACATTTTAGCAACATTTAAGCAGCCTGATGCCTGTAGTATCAGTGAAAAAGGTCCCAAAAATTTTTTGAAAAAGCACAAAATTTATACAAATTTTCTACAAAATTTATACAAAATAAGTACAAATTTTGTACAAAAAATGTACAAATTTTATACAAAAACTGAGAAACTTTTTTGTGGTTTTAGTTGCCATTTTAGAGACATTTGGGTAGCCTGATGCCTGTAGTATCCGTAAAAAACTTCCCAAAAAAAGTTTTGAAAAATTACAAAATTTGTACAAAAAATGTACAAAAATTATACAAAAATATTCGAACAAGAAGCACAAAATTTGCACAAAATTTGTACAAAATTTATACAAAAAAGTATATACAAAATTTATACAAAATTTATACAAAATTTGTACAAAATTTATACAAAAAAGTATATACAAAGTTTATACAAAATTTATACAAACTTGCCACGGTAGAAATACAAAATTTATACAAAAATTATACAAAACTTATACAAAATTTTTTGTACATTTTTTGTGTAAGTTTTGTACTTTTTTTCTATAAATTTGTACTCATTTTTTTTCCTGTGCACCTTAAACTATCTATATATATACTAACACTGTAAATACTTAAGTAGACAAAAATTACCTTTTTCACAAAATTTTATAGTGTTTTTGGGTGCGCTGAGTTCATTTTTAGCACTTTTGAAGCAAAAAAACGTTCATTTTTAGCTTTTCCAAAAAAATCGAAATTTGTCGTAGATTATCATTTTTTGTTATATAATATTATATGGGCTAATTGTCGAAAATTATCACCAAGACAGTCGTAATATCAGTCTGAATTTTGATCATCGTAAAGTAACACATAATAATATATTTAATTTAGCTTTGTTTGCAACATATTCTACTCATTTATATAAAAAAATCGTCATTTTTCCAGCTATGAAATAGACGAAATCACCATCGTTAAACTGAGCTCACATATCAGTTGTTATTGTTTTCTTTTTGCATAGACAATAGATTAATTACATTTTCCAATAAAAAATAGCCATTTTTAGTTATAATTATAAGAAGCAATTTTTATTAAATACGAATACCATAAATACGATTTCAAAACGTCACTGATGCTCAGCATTACGCTTGTGCTGACAGCCAGGCCCGTATTCACATACTAAGTGCTATTCACATACTAACGCTAAGCGTTTGCTAAGTGTTAGCGCTTATTTTGCACTAAACTGTTATTCACAAAATAAACGCTTAAAAGTTGGTGTTACACTTTGGCCCGTAATCACATACTAACACTAACACTTAAAGTTAGTGTAAACACTAACTTTAAGTGCTTCGTAGCACTAATTTTAGTGCTACGAAGCACTTAAAGTTAGGGTTTACACTAACTTTAAGTGTTAGTGTTAGTATGTGAATACGGGCCTTTACTTAGCGTTTAGCAAATTGTAAGTGTTTAATTTTGGTTTTGGCTTGGAGTGCGCTGTGGATCCAGAATTCGTTATTTTTGGCATTTATATACTGGTATTTTTACATACAATTGTAGATTTATTTAAATTACAATTTTTTAATCATTAATATACTTTTCTCCAACGAAAAATGTGTAAAAAGTTGTTTTCAAGCACTTGGATTCTAGAAAAATGAAAAATCGGCGTTATATGTTCAAGGGGGCATATCGTAAAAAATATAAATTTTCAAATAGGGGTTCTCGAAAAAAAATTACTTCGATTAATATGCTCTACTCAAAAATGTAAAAAAACGAATTTAAACAACAAAGTGCATTTTTTATTTTTAACGATTAAAAGAGCAGAATGGATCGAATTGGTCGAAAAATGTCACTAATATATCCTAAATTGCATGCCCTTCCTTCCCATGGCGGCCAAAAACCTCCCCCACTTTCGCTACTTCTTCCGCACACCATCCACTAACTAAGCGCTTAGCGCTTAGGGAGCTCCCGAGCTCCCTAAACTTATGCGCTTAATTCTAAGCCAAACACTGAACTTTAAGGGGGCGCTCCGGGAATCGGGGGTTACATCGAAAACTAGCAAAAAAATTGGCGAATGTCAAACTTTACTATACATATATGTACTATGGCACAAAAGAACACTGGAGGCAAAAAAATTAAATCACGTCATCATGTCACGTGACTCCCAGAGCACCAAACGTGAGTGGATTTTCGGCAAACGATAACTCTGCTTATGCTTTACGTATAGTCACACTTTATATACCAAAATGTAGCTTGCGTGCTTCTCTAGTTGAACATTATTTTGGTTTTTAACATTTATGTCAGGTTTGGATAAAAAATGTCGTTATGTGTTTTCGAAGTCGAATTCTGAGCAATAAAATTCATATAAAAAATTTTCTAAGCTTTATTTTAAAAAACTAAAAAATTGTTCAACTGCGCAGAGCCTAAGGCTATAATTGTGCAAAATTTTTTAGAAAAATATCTTACCAGCATTTTATAATCAAATGCCGAAAAATTGGTTTTGTATTCACACAGCCTATATTTAAATTTGCTGCTTCTGAAAATGGTTTTTTGTGCCATTTTTTCGCACTGAACGCAATAAAATTGGTTTAATTTTTCATTACGACTAATAAAATCTACGTATCGTTTGTTTGCAAAACCTCAAAAGCGTTGATGCACTGGCTTACTTGCTGAATTTGTGTAAAAGTTGAATAAAATCAGTAAATTGTTCAATTTTTTCCAAATTTTTGGATATGGAGATATGCACGTCAAAACATTAGAAATAGTATTTTGGGCAACTTTCCTTCAAGAATGATAGGTCATTTTGGCTGTTTTTAAAAAATACGGCCCAAATCCTTGATTCCCGGAGCGCCCCCTTAAGTATGTGAATACAAAACCAAAACACTAAGTTAAGTGTTAGTGTTTGCTAAGCGCTTAAATAAACACTAACTATAGTGAATAACACTTAGCGCTTAGCGCTAACACTAAGTGTAAACACTAAGTTTAAGCGTTAGTGTTAGTATGTGAATACGGGCCCCAATTTCGGTTCAAAGGTTCAGCTTTATTTATGATTCTACAAAAGCAAGTGCCGTTTTATTTGATGCAAGTATATAACTAAGACTAATCTTTTGCTAACCCACATACTAACTAAGCCTAAGCCTAAGCACTAAGCCTCAGCCTAAGCGCTAAGCCTAAGGCCCGTATTCACATACTAACACTAACGCTTAAACTTAGTGTTTACACTTAGTGTTAGCGCTTATAAGCGCTAAGTGTTATTCACATACTTAGTGTAGTAAAAAATTGGCTCAACAAGGAAAGCTAAAATTTGGCACCTGAATGCGCCTCGTTGTTTTCGAGCGGTCGCAAAATTTGATTTGGAGTAAATTGATAGTATTTAAAAAAATAGTTAAATTTAAGGTTTTCGAAAATTGTGATTTCAGTGTTTTGCAATAGATCAAAAATGACATTTTGCGACCGCTCGATCACGTTATGACAAGCGAAATGAGCTATTGATTGTGCAACAGCTATCTAGCTGTGAAGAGAAATCGTAAGCAGAAATTCCACTCACGTTTGGTCTACAGTTAATGCTAACTTGTATCAATCAACTTCATTTTTTTGTATTTGGGCATACTTTAACACCAGCTTGCCATTGTGTATCTAAAATTGGCCGCAGACTGCCGTTTTTTGAAATGTCACATTTCAGGAGCGCCACCTTGAATAAAATATCCATTGATTGGATAATACGAACACGTGATAAACTAGCGAACCAATAAGACAGTGGAGCTCACAAGGTCGCAAAACCAGTAAAGGGTGAATCAAAGCCTTGCCGCGAGGTTTCTTTCATGTCACCCTTTGTGTTTATATAGATTTTTACTTTTATCAACTGTTTACTGAGTTTTGAAGCAACACCCGAGTCCTGTCAATTTAGACAACGCAAAGTTTCAGCAGGTACCAACATATTGGCCCGTATTCACATACTAAGTGTAACGCTTAAACTTAGGGTGGATTTCACAAAGGTGGTTTTACTAAACCATTGGTTTTACGTACGTTTTGCATGATTTGCACGTAATTTCATTACGAAATATCGAATGATTCGTTACGAATTTCGTAGATTTTCTTAAACCATTGGTTTAGCTCAGTTGAAATTTCAGCAGAACAGAGACCTGCTGCGCTGCAGGTTTAAAATAAAAGTTTTATAAAATTTTAAAATAAAAATAAAACCAGCTTTGTGAAATCCACCCTTAGTGTTTACACTTAGGCCCGTATTCACATACTAACACTAACGCTTAAAGTTAGTGTTTACACTAAGTGTTAGCGCTTATAAGCGCTAAGTGTTATTCACATACTTACTGTTTATTTAAGCGCTTAGCAAACACTAACGCTTAACTTAGCGTTTCAATTTTGTATTCACATACTTAAAATTTAGTGTTTGGCTTAGAAATAAGCGCTTAAGTTTAGGGACCTCGGGAGCTCCCTAAGCGCTAAGCGCTTAGTTAGTGGATGGTGTGGGGAAGGGGTAGGGAGAGTGGGGGAGGTTCTTGGCCGCTATGGGAAGGAAGGGCATGCAAATTACGATATATTAGTGACATTTTCCGACCAATTCGATCCATTTTGCTCGTTTAATCGCCAAAAATAAAAAATGCACTTTGTTGTCCAAATTTGTTTTTTTACATTTTTGAATAGAGCATTTTAATCGAAGTAATTTTTCTTCAAGAAATTCTATTTGAAAATTCATATTTTTCACGATATGCCCCCTGAAACATGTAGAGCTGATTTTGCATTTTTCAGAAATCAACCTGCTGAAAACATTTTTTACAAATGTATAGTTCGAGAAAAATATATATTATTAATAAGAAATAGTAATTTAAATAAATCTACAATCGGATTTATAAATACCAAATGGATATGCCGATAAATAACGAATTCCGGATCCACATCAAGCAGGGAGCGCACTTCAAGCCAAAGCCAAACTAAGCACAAAAGTTGCTAAACGCTAAGTTTAGTATAACACTAATTTTTAAGCGTTTATTTTGTGAATAACAGTTTAGTACAAATTAAGCGCTAACACTTAGCAAACGCTTAGCGTTAGTATGTGAATAACTCTTAGTATGTGAATTCGGGCCTTAGTGTTAGCGCTTATAAGCGCTAAGTGTTATTCACAAACTTGACCTTTTAACATGCTAAACATACTTAAGCGCTTAGCGCTTAGCAAACGCTTAGCGTTAGTTTGTGAATAACACTTAGTATGTGAATACGGGCCTCTGAACCTAGGTTACCGATCAAATTTTTTGCAACAGGCTTCAGGTTGAAATGTGGCATGAATGCTACAAAGATGAAAAATAAATAAAAAACAAAATTACATAAATGATTATGAATAGAAGAATTTGTTTCGCAATTTCTGTCATAGTCATATTTTTTTGAAGAAACTTTTCTGGTAACAGTAGCGCCACTCATAAATTATTAAAATATTTTCGTAAAATTATATTGATTAAACTTCTGCAGTTTTTTTGCAATTTTTTTAAAATCAAAAGGATGTATGGATATCGCTGATGAAAATTATTAACTAATGTCGATTATTTCAAATAATTAGTCAATGCTATACGTAAGTTTCCAAAGATGTATCATTGTTATTTTCAAATTATCACTACTGTTTTTGATTGGTCAATTGTTTCTATGATGGCGTTCCCCATAGGATAGCTACTAGATTTATTTCTCTAATTCGCAGTGACCACATGGTAGTTTTATTTGCAATGAATCTGACATTTATTTTTCTGGTATTTCTCGTTTGGTTTATTTTGTGTTTTGAAGTAATCTGTTCGTGTGTTTTGTAATCCATGTGTGTTTTGTGCTTTTGGGTTTGGTTTGGGATTTATTTTTTTTGAAAAATACTTTGCGAATTTTAACAACCTCGGTGGCAAGGCAAACCGCAAAAGTTCCTTTGGAACTTCGAGTTGAGTGGAGATCACAGATGTACATGGGGGGGGTCTGGGGGGGGGCAAGCCCCCCCCAGATTTGAAATTCCGGGACAAGCCCCCCCTCAGATTTGACCAGTCGGGACAAGCCCCCCTCTCTGAAACCCCAAAATCGCTTCAAATCGCCGTAAAATGCTTCAAAAATGACCAAAAAAACAAAAATATCGCTAAAAATATAGGAATTTCGCAAAAATTTCCCATTTTTAGCCAAAAATTGGAAATTTTCGCGTTTTTGGGACAAAATATCGGGACAAGCCCCCCTAAAATGTCGAAAATTTTGGGACAAGCCCCCCTAAAATGTCGAAAATTTCGGGACAAGCCCCCCCCAAACCGAGACCCCGTGTACATGTATGGTGGAGATGCTGCATAGTGGAGATGTTAATAGAAGATAATCTAAAGCAATCGATTCATTGACAAGACAACAATAAACTCACAAAAAAATCGTTTGATTTCAATTCCAATTGGAAAAACAAAAAATAGAAGGATTCTTTTGGGGAATCACGGCTTCCATCCACAGTTCCACAAAAAATTTTCTAAAGTAAATACATTTCGCAACTAGGTTGCTTCTAAATTACGAAAACATATTGTAGCTAGGTTGCATGTGGTTCAAAAAACCTAACAAATTGGCGCTTCAGCCTTTAACCTTCAAATTGTTTACGTTGATTATAATTATAATCATACATGGGGTGGCTTTAACCCCCCCTCCCCCAGAAGACATCGCCCCCCCCCCAGACAGGTGCTTCACGTTCACCCCCCCCCAGACAGGTGCTTCACGTTCACCCCCCCCCCCCCCGATGGGTCTGAAGGTACTCACGACGCCCTCCAAAATCGTCAGCTGCCCACGTATGATTTTAATATATAATTTTGAGTTGTCAATTTTCTATACTAACTAAGAACTGTTTTTGATGCGCCGCTTTTTTTGCAAAGACAATGAAAAATTTTATGTACCCTTTGCTCTTTTTTAAAATTTTTTATTGCTGCTCTTTTTACATTTTTTATTGTTTAAAATTTTTTATTGTTGCTCTTTTTTTAGATTTTTTATTGTTAACTGACATTTTATCCACATTCTAACCATCATGTCTGAGCAACCTCGCGGGCGCAGAGGTGGTGTGCGCGGCGGCGCGGAAGGGGCTGGCGGAGGAGCGCCCGGGCGAACGCAGGCTCCGAGATCTGGTGTGTTATCGTAAATGTGCTTGTGGGAAAATCATGGTTTGATCAAAAAAATTGGTTTATTTAGAAATTGGTTTTGAAAAAACGCTAACAAAACAGCAAAGAAAAGTGCTCTCGGTGTCTTCCTTCGTTAGAAGACTTACCCGGCTTACAAATATTTACATTTTGACAGTTGACAATTGCAATGTGAGCTTGATTTTATTTTTTTAGATGCTGGTGCTGGCGGCCGCGGTCGTGGTCGTGGCCGAGCGTCTGCCCCCGTGGCTCCGCCGGCGGACAAGGCCAAGAAGGAGTCACCACCGCAGCGGGGCTCCCCGCCCACAAAGGGATCGCCCACTGGCTCGGGCAGTCCAGAGCCCGTGGATGAGAAGCTGTCGGCAGAATTGAAGGCTGTGAGTTTGGCGGCGGCGGGGGTTTGGGCGTAGCATTTCTTTAATATTCAGATACTGTTCGTTACTTTAGACAAGGGAGATGTATATATGTATTTTGCAGGGTTGGTTTTTTTCCGGAAAAAATTATGGCCGGAAAAAAACCGGTTTTTTTCAGGTTTTTTCCGATGTCCAAAAATGATGGTAAAGTAGTTCTGAAGTGTAATTTTACATTTTGCGTCTTAGTAACTCATTATTATTCACTGGTGACTCTTCAATGGTTATTACGCTTCTTCTGGACTAGATAGATGCGATAACTACCATAATAGCAAGTGTTTCTGTTTTAAAATTTGTCTAATTAGTTATGGTGGGGTAGGAAGGAGTGTAGGACTAAGGTGGGGTAAGTTCGCTGTCAGTTTATCAGTTCTAAAGTAGTATCAGTACTAGGGGGGGGGGGGGGGTTCTAAAGTCGACAAAAGAGTGAATGGTTCTGGCATTGCAAACTGCAAAGTGTATTCAAACTCTGCCATTCAGGGTGGGTATTTTAACCTTTGAAGGATTAATGTACTTCGCAATTCAAAATTGAACTCTTAATAAATTTAAAAAATTTTGCCCTAAAATTTTCACAAGGGAAAACCGCCATATCATATTATACTTTTCGCAAAAAAGGTTATAATAACGTCTAGAGAAAGGCTTTCTTGACTCAAATAGAACAGCTCAAACCCCTGGATAATTGCCTAAAAGTTTTATGCTGTTGCATTCTGGTTGAATATGTTGATTTGTTGTTGAAATGTACGTGTACCAATACGAAAATTTATCCATTAAATATATAGATGTATAGCCTTATGGGGATTAGATCGGCGTATGTTTCAATGTTGATCCAATTTCGCTGATTGAATGGAGATCCGTTCTAATTGAGAATGCTAAAAATTCAAGTGAAACGTTGAATTAAATTTATCGTAAAATCTTTTTTTCAATATTAAATTTTTGTTGGCCTGTTGAAAGGAAACAGCCGCTCGAGGTTACTTTAGATAAAGTAGTAAAAAATAAGCTGGTCCGACGTCACGAAAAGTTCTATATTAAAAATTATAGCTGTCATGAAATTTTCTAGCACTACTTGCGACTACCTATTAAGGAAGCATGTATTTATAGTAGTTCGGCTTACATACAGTATAGCATATACAACACTAGGTAGAGCAGTGATTATAGACACGGTTCATTATATTCTCTTACACACCCTGAAAAGGAACGGATAGCTTCATAGCTTCTCAATAAACCGTGTATGTCCATGTTCATGAAGGGTTACGCAAATATAAAAATTTGAACTCAGTATCGTTCCCTCCACCCATTACCAACTAGTTCAATAACCTTCATTAGTCACAAAAACGTCTTACTTTTATTTTTCTAAACGATTTTAAGCATCTTGTGCAAGTTTAACCTTTACTGGACTAACTTATCAGTTTCGAGTTTTTTTCCGTTTTTTTCCGACCCCTCGGAAAAAAACGGAAAAAAAACCGTTTTTTTCCGGGAGTTTTTTTCCGGTGCCCATTCCTGGTATTTTGACTGCTGTATATATGTAACGGGGTCAAAATTTTGGTAGGGTGGTGGGGCCTCTCGGCAGGGTTGGCAGTCTCGGTCTCGGTCTCGGTCTCGGTCTCGTAAAAAACCCGAGACTAGGCTGGTCTCGGTCTCGGTCTCGGTCTCGGTCTCGGTAGGAAAACCGAGACCTGCCATAGGGTGGTCTCGGTATTTCAGATGAGACTTGAAGTTTTCAAAATTTTCCAACATCACAAAGAATTTTTTTGCAATTTAAGTTTCCAAATATATAGAATGCCAAGCATGGAATGGTCAAAACTGTCTGCTGCAGAAGAATGTTAGTTCACCGGCAAACTCTGGCTAACTTTGTATATCAAGCTAGATTTTATATTAAAGTTTGAGCTAAAATGGGTTGTCTGACTTGGCGATGTTGCATTCGTATGTGGAACCTTTTATATTAAACAGTAAAACTACTAACCATCAGTAAGTTATATACCAAATAGTGCTAACTTCGAAGCTGATTTGTAATTAAAAATTTGCTGGCTTCTACGACTTTACTAATCTCGAATTGGGTGGCAGTTTAATTGAATTTCTTAAGCCCCAACCTCTCAACGCATGTCAAAATATTAAGTATCTGAAAAACCTAAGTACAATCAAATGCTTTTTGGGCTATGGGGTGGTTGGGGCATCAAACCTTCCCCCCACATAACTGTGTCAGCGTGAGAAACTTTTCTGGTCCGTGATGATGTCTGCTATCAGAACTTCTGATAGTACATAGCACTACTGCACCAGCACGGACGATTCTACGCTGGCACCTGATATAGACTGGAAAAGTGACAATATATGTATGCAATGCACTATAAAATGTGGTATACGAAGAAGTGTGCGAAACTTTTAAAAAATAACCAAAAGTTGACAAAATAGCGGGAAAATAAGCCTATTCTCCGGTTGTCACTCACCTCTCATGCATCCGGTCGTTCCAATGTTAAGTTTCACGCAGCTTCGCAAGTCATACACTCATACAACCTAACCTAATGGTCACTTTTTTGTACCTTAATAACTAATTTTTCACGTTTCAAAGTATCTCAAATTTTTAAAATTGAAAATTGAAAAAAAGGTCCCCCAAGGGCTGGTCTCGGTCTCGTAGGTCTCGTTTCGGTGGTCTCGGTTGCCTGGTCTCGGTCTCGGTCTCGGTCTCGGTCTCGGTTGCAAACCCGAGACTTGCCAACCCTGCCTCTCGGGTAATTTTGAGGACCCTCTCTTTTCCCCCATTATCCACCAAAAATGCCCTAAAATTTGCAAGATTTCGTAAAATTTGCACGAAAAAGCGCCATTTTTTCTCAGTTTTGCCCAACTTTCGGGGACCCTCCCACTTGGCCTTTCGATTTTGGACGAATGAAGGTCCGTCCAGATTCATTTTTCTATTTATTTCTTTGGACGAATGAAGGTCCGTCCAGATTCATTTTTCTATTTATTTCTATGTTTAGATGAAACTGGCGACGCGTCCGGCTCCAGGTCAGGCAGGCAGGCCCTTCGGCGTCCGGGCCAACCACTTCGCCGTCCACTTTCCCCAGGGCAACATCGTGGTACAGCAGTATGGCATCGAGTGCAAGCACGAGCATCGTAAACTCAACAAGTTGGTGCCACAGACTATTGGAGTATATATATCTTTTGATCAGTTTCACCATGGTCCATGGTTAGGTATATATATGTACCAGGGGGGGGGGAGCGGTCGGCGTCGCCGCCCCCACCCTGAAATTTTTTACGACTGAAATTTTACACAAAGGTTCCCCCCTTTGGTTTTTATTGACCGGCCGAAAAAAATTTCTGATACGTCTCCAGTTGAGTTGGCCAACGACCTAAAAGGGAAAATTCCATTCATTTCTGGGTTCGCCACTGGTTTTACTACAAACACACTCAACTCATTGCCTTGATATGGCTGCGGCAATATCAAGATAGCGTAAAGCTGAAAAACGCTATTAGAAAAAGTGAAAAAAATTCTTCAGGCCTCCGCCGCCCCCCGCTCCTCCCCGAATTCAAAATCAAAGTCTGGGACCGCCAGTGATATGTACGTATATACGGTCGTAGAGCTACTCATTCATGTGTGTGTGGGGGGGGGGGGCGTTTGAGGGTTTAAGCCAGCTTCACTCAGACCAGGCAAAAATAATCGAGGCCTAGAAAGTTCACTTTCCGCATCCGGCAACCCCTCAGAGACTCATCGCCCCAGCATTTTGTGCCTTACGTAATTTTTGTGCAATCTTTTGATTTTGCCCATATGATTTTTCAGGGAAGAGCAGCGTCAAGTGTTCTGGCGTGCGATTGTGGACTACAAGGAGGTGTTCCCCACGCCCTTCATTGTGGCCTATGACGGATCCAAAATCGCCTTTGCGGCAAAACGATTGACTTTTCCGGGCGGCAACACCAAGGTAGGCTTTGCATATTTATTACAGATGTCGATTGTATTATTCGTTAACTGATTGCCTATTCTAAACTTAGACTAAAACTGAAGATCTGTTGACACAATCACAGACCTGTTGAGTGTTGACCGGAATGGGGGGGGAGGTGCCAGGCGAATTTTTGCCAATTTAAGTGGGCTAAAAAAGCCTAAAAGCCAATGGGGGGGGTGGGGGGCGAAAGCGAGGTCGGGTTTGGGGGGGGGTGTAGCTATCCCCCACACGCCCATTATGGAAGTAACTGATTTTGTGAAACATAACTCTGACAAGTTTCATCAATGATACTACCTGATTATATTGTGGGAATTATACACGTTTGAAGTGTCCATGCAGTAGGAGTTAGGACACTTAGACCTGCTCGTGAAGTAACTGATTCTGTGAAACATAACTCTGACGGACAATTATAGTTTGATTGGTCTGTCTTGTGTATGTAGGATCACACGTTTGTGGTTTGTCTTGTGTATGTAGGATCACACATTTGAAGTGTCGATGCTGTTGGATCGTGACGACAAGGTGAACAAGTACAGCGTGCGCTGGGAGCTAACGGGTGAGGTGCACGTGGACATGCGGGCTGCCGCCGCCGAGGGCTACCAGGTGCCCCTCCAGGTCATTGATGTGGTCCTGAAGCAGTCGCGCGCATGCCCCTATTCCAGGGAGGGGTGAGATACTAAGTTTTTTTTAATTGCTATGAAGTTTATTGTATTATTAGTAGTGCTTATTTATTATTGTTGCTATGTCTCTTGGGTACTATGGGTTTTATAGTGAGTGACGTTTATATATAGTAGGTTTTAGTTTTAGTTGACCTCTTAGTTCCATTTGTAAGGATATTGTTACGATTAATTATTCCGAATGCAAAAATGTGAAATTATTGTGGTCGCACAGAGACGTGTGTGTTTCTGTGTTGTAAGCAGTAACATAATAATTGCATACATTTAACGGGTTCAAAATTTTGGGGGGGCCTCTCCGGCCGAATTTTGGGGACCCTCCCCCCTGGTCGACGAAAAATACCCTAAAAATTTTCTCAAAAATGTGCCATTTTTTCTAAATTTTACCCAAATTTTTGGGACCCTCCCCCCGGCTCCCCGATTTTTTTTTTGGGGGGGGGGCGGTCCCCACCATCCCCCCATACATGTATGCATAATTGCATTTTGCTCTCTCTCTGCTGCAGCTTCGCCACCCCCTTCGAAGTTGGCGGTCGCGGATTCTACAGGCCCCCCCAACCCCACGACGGCAACACGTCCATGTACAATCTGGGCACGGGGCGCGAGTGCTGGAAGGGTCACGTCACCTCGGCTCATGTGGGCATGGGCTATAAGCCATTGCTGAATGTGGACGGTATTATAATTTATGTTTAATTTGTAGTTTTTTTATTGATTCATTTATGCTTGATATTGATTTATGTATGTATAAATTACTCCTAATGCTTATTCGTCTGATCTGAATTTATTTTGTAGTTTAACTGATTCTTCTAATTTCATTTACTAATCAATTTTATTTCTACTGATTTCAGTATCTCATACAGCCTTTTTCAAATCCATTCCAATGCTGCAGTTCATTTGTGACCTGTTGGGAGGTGGTGGCGGGGGTGGGGGTTATGGGGGACGCGGTGGCCGGGGCGGCAGAGGGGGCTATGGGGGTGGGGACCGCGGGGGCGGGGGCTCGCATTGGACCTGGCCACAGCTCAGTCGAGAGGCCTTCATGCAAACCACTGAGATCAGAGCGCTGGAGAAGGAAGTCAGAGGTGAAAGAACAGATAAAGATAAAGGCAGTCTTGCTAAAAGCAGTCTATGGGCGACGTTCTAACCTATGGAATACGTGTAGAATTGTTCGCTACGAAGTTTTAAATTACTGAAAAAGAACGCCTTAGACTGGTTTTAACCTTAAGGACTGCCTTTATGCATTCTACCGCTAGTGTTGTTGATAGTACATACTAGAGTTGAATGAATCAGTTATTTCTGTTTTGGGTTAGTAAAGGCCAGAAGCCGTTGTACGTATGAATTGACACGCCAGAAGCCAGAAGCCGTTTTAAACAAAACTGGTAGTATAGATAGACCCACTTTTGACTCTAAAGTCTGGTGCATACTTGTCCTTAAGGACGTAAGGACAAGGACAAATTTCGGTCAATTGCTGTGAAGAATTTACGAAACCGTTTGAGCTGCTTTCTTGCATACTATCTGCCTAAAACACAGACTGTCTTCACGCGAAACATCAATTCATTTGGCCTGGTAGTTTTTTTGGAATCGCTTAGGGACAAGGACAAGGACGAGTATGAACCGGGCTTAATTGTCATGCATTTGCAGGCCTGAAGGTGACCACGACCCATTTGGAGAACGCCCGGACCTATCGCATCATCGGCGTGACCAAGCAGTCGGCCCAGGAGCTGACCTTCCCCTCGCGCGACCCCAACACCGACCAGGATCGAACCATCACCGTTGCCGAATACTTCCGCGAGCGATACAAGCCGCTCAGGTATTATATACGTACTTTTGGCTCATGCATGTAACGGGGTCAACATTTTGGGGGGTGGCTCTCCAGCCAAATTTTGGGGATCCCATTCCCCCCTGGATTTACCAGAAATACCATTAAGTTTGCAAGATTTCGTAAAATTCTTCTAAAAAAAGGTGCCATTTTTACTTGAGTTCGGGGGCTCCCTTGTCAGCTTCGTGTTTTATTTTCCAAAGAGGTTATCGTTATGGGAAGTATGATATATAACTGCTATAAAATGCTCACTAAAGGAAGACTGCTACGACAACTCCTATCATAATAATGAGATAAGCCTGCAGTGAAAACATGAGCGAAACAAACAATAACACAAAACAGCAATTAGTATTGTGTTTGTGTGTTGTAGCTATGTGAACATGCCCTGTCTGTGGGTGGGCAGTAAAAAGCGAGCCATCTACCTCCCCGTCGAGCACTGCCAGCTGAAGTATGGCCAGAAGTGCAACAAGAAGCTCAGCGAGGATATGACCTCCACCATGATCAAGTGCGCCTGCCAGCCCGCCCCACAGCGGGAACAGGCCATCATGCAACAGCTACAGGTCGACTATAATTACATACAGCTTGCGGGGGGAGGGAGGGTCATTTGGTTTGTTGATTGTTATATTGTTTTTGGTCGTGGTTTTTGCACACGTTTTTTTGAAAAACTGGTTCATGAGCAGTACGGTAAAAAATGATTACTAAGCAGTCTAGACACCTGAAGCCCTACAAGATGCTTATGTTAATAAAAATGCCATATTTTGCGCGTGTTTGTTTGGAGATTTTTGATTTGGAGAACACTACAGTTTCCTGGGGCAAACTGTACCCTGACGCTGAACCCTGCGCAAAAACACCCAGTGTATGTTGATTAGCTGATAAGCTTGACGTTGATTGCTGAAAATCCTACAATATTATTCTAGTTTTAGAATAGTATGTATTGTTTTGTGTTACAGGAAATCAAATTCAACGAGGACCAGTTTGTTAACTATTTTGGCCTGCGCATGGATCTGAAGATGGTAGAGCTGCGTGCCCGCATGCTGCCTGCGCCCAAACTGCAATACTTGCAACAGGGCAATCGGCCCACCCAGGTCGCGCCCCGGGACGGCGTCTGGAAGTCTGACCGCATGCTGTTTCACACGGCCGGCGCGGCGGAGAGCTGGTCACTGATCAGCTTCTTGCGACAAGATAAACAACGGGATTTGGAGTAAGCCGTGGTAGCTGTGGTGTGCTTAGGATTCGTATGCTGCTGCTTTTTCTCGAATTTACACAGTTGACCCATTTATAATAAAGTCGCAGCTGTGGTGTTAAGTTTAAAAGGGAAATAAAACAAATTTATTTGAGCTCGCGTCTTGGCGTTCAAGTTTAAAACTGAAATTGTGAAAGTTTGAAACAATATTGAAATCTTCGCACAATGCACAGTATAGACCGGGGGGAAATGACTTTTTGGTCAAAGTTGTGTTGGACTTAAATAAATAAAAATAATCATCACTCAATTCAATAGGCTAATGGCCTGAGGCTAGTCGGCTAGTGCAAAGAAAATTATTTAATAACAAATTTTCTTTGCACCAGCCGATGCGTTGCGCCTCTGCCTCATTTATTTATTTATGTAGTTAATAAATTTAATTAAAAAATATTCTATTTAATTAATTCAAGTTAATTTATATTTCTTAATTTAGGAACTTTTGCCAGCAGCTGATGCAGTGGTGCCACGCGGCGGGAATGCAGCTGCCTGACTGGCCGGAGATCGTGGAATTCCTGTCCTCGCAGGAGCACATTGCCAAGTGCATGAAGTCCATCCTGGACAACGCGCCCAAGACCAAGCTCATAGTCGTCGTGTTGCCGGGCAAAAATTCATCACTATATTGTTAGTTGGCTTGGCTATCACTATTTTGTTAGTTGGCTTGGCTAAAGGGTGCTGGGGGTGTTTTGCATTTTATGGGAGGGGGGCTGGCAGTGTGGGTGTATAGACGTTTTATGGGCATTAACTATATAAGTAAAAGGCGAAAATGTCCAACTTGTTGGAAAATGATAACAAGAAGGTGAAAAGTGTGGAATTTTTCAACAAATAATTTTCGGTGTAGCGTTTCCCATCTCGTCTTGAATCTAGAGCCACTGTCATTGTCATATTGTACACCGGTGGTTGACTTTTGTTTGGTGATTTAGCTCTATAGATTCGAATGAAAGTGACAACAAGTGAAAATGGATTAGATCAGAAGCACATAGGCATAATCAAATTATAAAGTTGGTTGTTGTTTGGACCTCCATAATTGCTACGACAACATTGCAGCTGAAAGTATTATTGGGTGGATTTCACCACGGTGGTTTTTAAAAACCATGGTTTTACGTACGTTTTCATATGATTTGCACATAATTTCATTACGAATTCTCGCCTGATTCGTTACGAATTTCGTGAATTTTCTAAAACCATGGTTTTTGCTCAGTTGAAATTTCAAACCTGCAGCATAGCAGGTTTTTCTTCTGCTGAAATTTCAACTGACATTGCAGCATGAAAGTTGTTTTTGTTTTTGTTTTTTTTGTGGTTGCGTCTTTTTTTAGCGGAAGTGAAGCGAGCTGGTGAGATTTTGGTGGGCGTGGTGACTCAGTGTGTTCTGTCGAAGAACGTCTACCAGGCCAAGCCACAGACCATGCAGAATATTGCAATGAAAATCAACGCAAAGCTGGGCGGAATCAATGCGCCGTTGGCCGATGACAATGATGTGTAAGGAAATGGAGACTTTGGGAGTGGTGGGTTGATTTTGTAGAGATACAGGGGTGCCGTTTCAAACGTGGGTTTTTAATTTTTTATTGTGGGGGGGGAACGGGAAGAAGGTTTGTTAGTAAACATTTTAGAGTACGACCAGGGGTTTGATCAGTGACCTAGAAGTAGTGTTGGGACGAAAGTTCGGGTTCGGGTACGGTTCGGGTCATTTTTTCAGTTGGGGTTCGGGTTCGGGTACAAGTCAGTTCGGGGACGCAAAAAGTGGTTCGGGTACCTAAATTTTCTGACCGAATTACAAAATTTTTATACCGATTTTTTTAGAATTTCCAAAGATAATCAACATTTTTTAGTATAATAAATACTAGAACTAACTTCACATTTTTCAAAAAATCCCAATTTTTTTTAATTTTTGCTGCTTTCTTGGCAGCAAGGCTGCACACGTGTTGTTTGTGTCGTGACTCGTGTGTTCTTAAATTGTTCGAAATCATACAGAGATTTGAATTTCAAAAAGACCTAGGCTTGAACTCTATTCAGCTCTATTCGCGCGAACAATTCGTGAGCGCCAGCTTTCGAAAATGGCCATGACATATAAGAATTTGTTAAAATGCAGCGAACCTTATGGTGTTTCGTCTCAATCGCGCATCGTGACAGCGAGTATCACTTAACAGTATGATCACATTAACCCAAGCTGGATTGCATATGATACAAACCATTTATATATCCATTTGTCAAATTATTCAAACTCAAAACTGTATAATCTCTGCGCCACACCTGGCACAGGCTGAAAAGTTCGCCTTTTTGGTACAATTTGTGTTAATAGTCATTATAGGCGACCCCCCCCTTTTTGGTCGAACCTGAACAAATAGCACACAAGGGTCCCCCCTTTGGTTTTTATTGCCCGGCCGAAAAAAATCCGATACGTCTCCAATTAACCAAATTTGGCCTAAAAATCAAAAAATTCTCGAATTTTTTTCCTGTGGGCTGCCGCCCCCAGACCCCCGCAACAATGAAATTCATTTAAATGACCAGATTTGCATTTTTTATGTACACTACTTCGTTAGAAAGTGCAAAGGATTCAGGGGCTGACGCCCCCACACCCCGCAATAGTGGGTTTAAAAAATTGAGCAAAAAAGTGGACAAGGTTCAAAATCCAGGCTACGCCCCTGGAAAGAATAAAAATCGTCAAAAGGCCTGAACCTAACCAGCGCAAGGTCGACACTACCTGTCAGTATTAGCAACGTAACGTCTGCTCCGCAAGGGAATTCTGACAAACTCATAAATCATCACGTTGCCTCTTAACCTGTTGGTTTGGGCGTTCGACTGTTAATTCAAAAGTTGGCAGTTTGAATCCAACCCATAAGGTTAAATTGAGTGATTTGATTAAGCATGAAGCTTAGTCGGTTTTTTGCTGACTAATTACTTTATTCAACGTTGAATATTAAAAGTATTTATTCCCTGAAAGGTTGTTGACTCAATTGCTTCACACTTTTTTGACATTCTATATTCAAATACAGTAAGTGTGTAATGTCATGCAGTTCATTTGGCCAAAGTTCGGGTTCGGGTTCGGGTACGTTTCGAAAAAAATCCCAACACTACCTAGAAGGTAGCAATGTAGTCCTCTAGCGTCGTAGTAATTGATGTTGATGATAAGAAGTTAGCTGTGTCACATAGGTTGTGAAACCTCAGTTTGAAATTGAGCGGCAAAATAGAAATTGGTTTTGAAGACGGAAAATAAATTAATTAAAAAAATTATATTTTTTTGCTTTCAGTGCCACCAAATTGTTGATCAAGAAGCCCACGCTGATCCTTGGCTGTGACGTGACCCACCCTGGGCCCACCGATGAACGTTCACCCTCCATCGGAGCTGTAAGACTGTTTTGCAAAACCTAGCGTTTTTTTAATTATTTGCAGTATTGTGTAAATCTTCTGGGACCTGTTTCAATAAACTCACAGGCGCACAATTGTGACAAATTTGGCTGCAAAATCTGGTGATTCGTCATGAAATTATACGTGTATTCACTACGAATCACCTGATTTAGCACTAACAAATCTCACAATTGTGGGCCTGTGAGTTTATTGAAACGGGGCCCTGGGGTAAATGTTTCGTGTATCTTTAGTTATCTCGTTCACTCGTATCCCCGACTTGTCGTGAAATGCCCGCACGCCGTGGATCGGCAACCAATGTGTCTGACTGGTGCTGGTCTTCCCCCGACACAAAAAGAAAGCACGCCATTTCATTACGAAAAGAACGAATTTTTTGCAAGCTTCAACAGTATATATAATAAAAGTTTTCAGACGTCATGCAGTTTGCAAAAACTTAAAACTGTTGGCGATAACTTAAAACTGTTGGCGATAATCAAGAGAACAACGTGTAGGCACAAACCATCCTTCTTTGTCTCAGGGTAGAGCAATAACTTCTGTTGAGTCTCTTTTTCATCCTATGTTGTTATGTTGTCTTGTCTTCTGTCCTTAGGTGGTGGGCAACGTGGACATGATCCCGTACACGTTCGGGGCCTCGGTGAAGGTGCAGAAGCATCGCCGGGATCACATCATGCACCTGACCGAGAGCGTGCGCGATCGCCTGGTGGCCTTCTACCAGCAGACTGGGCGCAAGCCCGAGCGCATCATTCTCTACCGTGACGGCGTCTCAGAGGGACAGTTCAAACAGGTATAATATACCCAGTTGGCTGGACACTACTGTCACTGGTGATCTGTGGAACTTATTTGAACTACCACGCTCCTCATTGGGGCAGTTTTTGGGACAGTGGCCTTATAGGGGCAGTTTTTTGTATCAGATCAGCTTATTCGCTTATAAGCATATTATACTGTTTTGTCATTTCGGATTTTTCAACATGCGAAATTTCGAAATAATAGCTTTAATCCGGTTAGCAGTCCCGAAATTTCACTATATTGTGTATCTTTTTCCGGCTGAAATCTGGTATCGCGTCGCCAAGTAGGTGTATGTGTCGTCTGCTGGCTCGATGTAGACTGAGTTTGTTTTTTGCTGTTTTAGGTGCTGCGCGAGGAGCTAGCTGGGGTGCGCGCTGCGTGTGCGGATCTGGACCCCAACTACCAGGCCCGGGTCACCTTCGTCGTCGTCCAGAAGCGACACCATACCAGATTTTTCTGCGTCAATCGCCAAGACTGCGTAAGTGACTACGGTGGACGGTTGACTTGTGTCTCTGGATTTTGGTCTTTATTTCATGTTTGTTGGGACCTACGCTGCATATTAGGCAAGAGACAGCAGCAAACGAGACTGTTTTGATACTATGATGTTGCTTTTGATGTCATAATTAGAATTTTTGGAGTTTTGGAGGCAGGGACAAGGACAAAAACTTTGGTCAGCTTGGTCAGCTGCTGTAAAGAATTGACACAAAATGGCTAAGTCAAGTTTTCGCGTAACACTGGACTTGGACATTTTTCTTGCATAAAGGCGACACATTTTGGCTTTCTGCAGTTCGCTCATTATTTTGTTTATGGATTTATGGATTTTTATGGATTTATGGATTGTTTTTGTAGGTGGGTAAGGCTGAGAACATTGAGTATCAACACGGCTGCTACAGCAGATAATTAGTTTGTTTTTTATTTTTATTGTGCTGTTTTTGTTGTAGGTGGGCAAGGCTGAGAACGTTCCCCCGGGCACGGTGGTGGACACGGAGATTGTGCATCCGGACCAGTACGATTTCTACCTCTGCTCACATTTCGGCATTCAGGTACGGAATGGGACGGGACAATGTTGACAGTAGTTTTCGACGAGTCTGTGCGGGATATCTGAATCTTGCATAATAGCAAAGGATTTGTGGCTTTTTTATAACGTCATGGAATATGGAACTACGCTATCAAGTGACGATCGTGCGAAAAAAATAGTCGGCCATCTAGTTTTCTTGGAGCTGCTCTGAGGATAAGGACGAGTATGAACCGGGCTTTAGTAGGTTTCACCTTAGCTCCGACCTTGATCAGTCCGACTTGGCGATTGCCGGCAAAATAATGGCATGACAGGTGCTGGCTGATCCACTGCACTAGGCTGCCAGTGACGTCATTCTGCAAGCTGACGGACATACGGCTGTAAGTATGAATCGAGCCTTAGTCCTTTTGTTCCATAATTTCAGGGCACCAGCCGACCCTCGCACTATCGCGTGCTGCACGACGAGAACGACCTGTCGTCTGACGAGCTGCAGACGCTGACCTACTACCTGTGCCACCTGTACTGCCGCTGCACGCGTGCCGTCTCCATCCCCGCCCCCGTCTACTATGCTAGTCTCGTCTGCACACGAGCGCGCTACCATTTGTATGAAAAGCTGTGAGTGAAACCAACACTTATATTATATTGATGATGATAATACTAGGGTGGTGTATATTTTTTGGAGGGGGGGGAGGGAATATTCCTCTGACTTTCCTTCCCCCCTGATTGATTGGAGAATGACCAGTATATAATTGTTACCCTTTGTTGTACAAATTGTTTGAAAGTCATTTTTTAATAAAAAATCCACTAATAACTAATAAGTAATTATTAGTTATTAGTCCGCTATTATTAGTACCCTAATATTGCGTTTCATAAAACTTCGCTGTATTAAAAATATTAGTTATTAGTACTAATGCAGGAGTGTCATATTCTTCCTATTATGTACTCTTGTCATATTATATAAATTTTAAAATAAAACCTTTTAATTCAAGCAGAAGTTTGCTCATAAACATAATTTCAAGTATTAATGAGATAAAAAGTGTCAGCACCCAAAAAATAAAGTGTGAAAAAACATTAAAATTATTCATAGAACATGAAAAAAAGTTATACACATAATATAAATAGCAGCAAACAACTTTTGAACAAGAACAATACACCGAGAAATTGAAATTACAAAATTAACGCTGGACTAATAGTATATTAGTGCATTAGTTCAAATATTGGTGCGTTTAATGAAATCCAAGCAGCCTAGCGCACTAATATTTGAGCACTAATATACCAATGAATAATAACTAATACACGAATATTAGTTCATTATTTATGAAAAGCTAATGTTTCGACTAATGAACTAATATTTACTAATATTGACTAATATTACGTTTATGAAACCGGGCCCTGGGCAGGATTTTTGAAGCTTTGCTTTCCAGCCTTTTATAAATTGTGACGGGAGGTGCCCTATTCGAACCTGACCGATCCATAATGCACGACTAATATTATTACCTATTGGGAAATAATGAGTGCTATTGGAAGCGCTCTAGCGAAAATATTTGGTCCTGGAAAATAGTGCTCGAATAAATAGTAAATGGAACGCGACTATTTTTGTGACTTTTTGTTTCAGCGGCGACCAAAGCTCTGACGAAGCGTCCACGGTGAGCGGCGAGCGACAGACGGAGTCTTCCATTCCCCAGCAAGAACTCATGGAGGCGGTCACTGTCAAAAACCCCATGTTCAATGTCATGTACTTTGCCTAAATGATGAAATGTGAGGAATCGGGGTGGAATGTATTTACACACATACATTAATAAAGACAGTCTTGAGAGAAACGTGGCTTTTAGAACCTGAGTTTGAAGTGTTCGTAGTTGCAAAATCTTATCTTATCAAAAAGTTGACAATTTCTGACAAAAACTGCATGTGCTAATCTGGCCATTTGGTAAAATCTCAGTGTCTTTATGGTCACCCTTTAGTCTATCCATTCACTATGGCTATAATTCCAAAGTTTTATTGTAAACTGTAAAATCAGTATTGTGCTCATAATATAAATATAGTTGTACATAAATTGGTATTCTTATGTTTTTGGCGTAATAAGTAAAACATGAATGATGCATTGGCAGATATACCCTTGTTACGGTATTGTACTTTTTTATGTAGGTTTTTGAGAAACAGCTATGGTTTTTATGTTTGTTGTAATCTATAATTTTGTAGTTTTTTCTAGTAACGCTAATAGGCTCCTTCAATTTATTTTTTATCATAGTACAATTGTTTTCGTTATTGCAAACATGTTTCAGATTTTTTTATCTCCTTTATTACCAGCTGTTGTTTTGTACAAGAGTAATGTTGATTTTGGAATTTTTTTTTCTGAGTTTTATCTTGTTTACACGCTGTGAATGCGTTTCATTTGTGACCTAGTTGAAATTGGCGTGCGTTTTGATGCTGATAACGCGAAGTAAAATGTCGTGGAAATTTGAAGTAAAATTTATCAAATTCTGTTTGTCTGTTTGATAATTAGTAGAGTAGACGAATAGATAAGAATTGACCCATAAGATTTCCATTTTGGTCGGCGGTGTGAACGGCTCCAGTAAACTATTAGTACAGTGCTGGGGGCTGGGCTATAGTAGAGACAGATGAAATCTGGTCACTGGTTCGACCTGATGGATCGGTTGAAGCTTTTCGTCCAAAGTGGGCTCTATCAAATGCGTCTTCGTACACAAAAGAGTTGCGCATGACTTGAGCGACTACATTATTTTAGTGGCATGACTTCAGCGACTACATTATTTTAGTGGCATGACTTCAGCGACTACATTATTTTAGTGGCATGACTTCAGCGACTACATTATTTTAGTGGCATGACTTCAGCGACTACAGTGCCGGCCAGAAATAGTGCCTTCGCGAAGGCGAAGATGCGAAGGCTCTTCGGTTTAGGATTTTTAAAAAGGCCGGGTAGCCATAATTAAAAAGTGCCCTTGATTTCGTATGGTAACAGTTTTTGTGAAATTCTCAGCTGAAAAGTTTCATTCCAATTTTACATTGGCAGATAGATACGAAACAGCAGATTCAGACGATGTAAAAATTTTTACTTAAAATTGCCTGAAAAAATTAATCTCAGTCGATAAACAAACTTGAGATATTATGGAGATATTCTTAACAAGGTTTTCAATAAATGTTGATTGGATGCACATGGTCCAAAATTTCTCCTGTTACGTAGGTGTGACCGAATCATAGGTATTTTGTGTCATTAGTTGCCCAAACATCAAGCTTCATTTTGATAGGTTTTTTATGCGTTAGTCAGTATGTCACATGAGCCCAGATCCAGCCAACCATAGTTTCAGATATTCATAATGAGACTTGATCATAAATGGCACTTTGCCCTTGCCCCTACGGCTGAATCCAATTAAATTTGAACCTCAAATGCTTAGTGGCCAAAGATGTCAAAAAAAACTAAACCGAAGCCATCAAAAACATCTGTGAAAAGATCTGTCGTATTATGAGAATATGTTCTGATTAGTGTTAGTGACCGGCCGCCGGGCCGTGTAAGCCAACGGGCGGGGGCGACTGGGCAGAAATTGTAGATAAAAAATCATCCAAATCCAGAGTGTCATTTTGGCTAACCTGTCACACTGTTATACCGGCCTAATTTAGTCGAATGTGGTCGAACGGCCGGTGTTTTCCACATAGAAATTCCGGCCGGTCACTAACTTCTCATGTCCAGTAATCTTGAAAATTACGACTGCGTTTTTACGCAAAAAATCTTGATAGGCGGTACAAATACCAAGCCACACGAACCAACATTAGCTTTATTTGCATGTCAGTTGTAGATGCAACAGTTGCATGTCAAATCACTGAGAATTACTAAATTCACTGATGGTCCGGTAGGCCAAAAAATCAATCTGCGATCACGAAAATTTGATGCCCGATAAATTTGGCTGAAAGAATTTTTTGTAATAAAGTTTACATTTAAAAATAATTTCGCAAAAATCGAAGACGTTAGCCATGTACCCTTTTAGGCACGATTTTTCTAAATAAAATTAGAACAGCGAAAAAAAATCAAAAAATATAGATTGTCGTACTTTTAGCAGAAGTGCAAAAACGACACAAATGGAAATATATGCAATTAAAAAATAAATACACATTATAAAGTCAAACATACAGACAAAAAACCCCACAGAAAATTTTTTCTATCGAGACCCGACGAAATCGGGAAAAAATAATGCAACCAAAAAATGTTTAATCCTTTTTCGTAACTTTGCCGGCTGAAATACGAAATTAGCCTGCTTTTAATTCACAGCCATATGTTCGATAAGCCGGCAAAATTATGCTACCAAAAAATAAATATAACGTAATTTTATTTAACTCAGCGACTGAACGGACATACCGCTGTGAAGTATGAATCCAATCTTAAAGATGACACTCCGTAAGACTTGACTCAGAACCTGATGAAGAACGTTTGATATTTTTTATTTGCTTTATTACGTACTACGTAGGGCTGTTTCAAAAATTGTTTAAACTTTGCATAAAAATGCCGAAAAACGCTTTTGCAAATTCAAAGTATTGCATAATTAGTATTATGCATACATTAACGTGTGGGTATCTGGGGGGGGTCCTGTACCGACATTTTGACTACCCTTGTACCAAGTCAGACAAAAATGACCGTGTTTTAGCAAAAAAATTACCGTTTTTTAAAAAATTTGGCCAACATATCTGTATATTTTTGGCGTAAAATTTTTGAAAGCAGATTTTATAGAAATTTTGCTTGCCCTTGAACCATAATCAAAAATCTGGTGGGGTCTCGGACCCCCCTCCCCCCAGAGCCTCCCCGTCCCCGTATTAAACTGTGGTATTATAGGATATATGCCTAAACCCCGCGCAAGTAGCTGTTACACAATTTACCACATACGTGACTTGAACACAGAACACATCAAACAATTATAGATTACAAAATAGAAAAGTAAACAAAAGCACACCAGATAACGTAACACTAAAAAGCAGTAGAAAAATCCTAAACACAATAATGCATAAAAGTTGCAATTCCACAACAAAAACACCAACAAATACCACATATTTACATAGATTGCAATTCCTGAGCTAACAATGGGCACACTGATACTTTCTTGATGAAATTGAAAATTTTTATTTACGAAATTCCACAAAAAGATTTTTGAAATTGCCGAAACAAAAACAGATCCAGTAATTAATACTTTCAGAATTTTCAAGCCAAAATATTTTATACTTTTGCAGCCGTATGTCCGTCCAGCCGAAAAAATAGAAAAAAAAGCAGCACAACACTATTAGGCGATGCTATATATTAATTCAAAACCAAATTTTGCAGATTTCATTTCAAATTATTAAAAAATTGATTAAAATTACATTTAAAAATTAAAAAATTAAACAATTAAAATACCACAAACATGTTGAGAGACATCCCTCCCCATAATCGACACAAATGAGGGGAAATGAGGAAATACTCACAAATCAGAGCAAAAGCATTTTTCCAAGTAAAAGTCCTTTTCCAGATATTTTTCCATGAAAGGTAAAAAAATGGCATTTTTCCACAAATTTTTCAAAATCTACGGTAATTTTTGTCCAAAAGAAATCGACAATCCTCAGAAATTTCCCACAAAGCCCCCCCCAATTTTGAACCCCGATATTTACGAACATAAGATTATTATTGAAGTAAAACGCTGAGTACTCAAATAAAGGAGGGGGGCAAGTTTCATTTACACTCTCATTCTAATAATATACTGCAAAGTTCCTATAATGAAATAAAATTATCCAGAATCCGCAAAATCCATTTCAAAGACAAGACAAGATATTAAATAGATCACCAATAATATACAAAATGCCAAAAAACGACTCAAAACTATTGTTGTCCGCTTAAGCCAGAATACTTTACAATCGACTGCACTCAAATGCCGTACAGTTTGCGCGTGTTCTGTCGTATTTTGTGCAACACTTCGGTCAGGGGTTTTCGTTTGACGTGGGCGATGGAGGCGGCCACCAGAAATCCCATCCCGGGATGACTGTGCGACAGGCGACCGTATTCCGGCTGCTTGAACTGAAAACAGAAAAAAACAAACATGGAAATAAAAAATGCTATAGAAAAAACGTCACTGTAATGACTAAAAAGTTAGGGGTCATACTTTACGTTACAATGTTACATATTAATAGTGGAAACAGTTTTTTAGAATCAATATTATTATATCTATTGATAGCTTCAGAGTTCCCATTTGACAGAAGCAAGAAACAAGAAATAAGCTCTTGCTGATCCAAAAACAATAAATTGGTACAAGTTGAAAATTTTTCCAAAAGCCTAAGGACTTAATGATGACAGCGACAAGAACTTTTCATTTAGCTTTTATTGTAGTTTCCAGTGCTACATTAAAAAAATTCAAAAACATAAAAACCTAGAGCAATCAGCTCTCGACGTGATCCTTTCGCAATTTTGCCGGCTGAACAGACATACGACTGTAAAAAAAGTATGAATGAATCGTCTAAATATTATAGTACAATTACTGACGAATTTTGGCAAGAAGTAGGGCGCGTCCGTTTCAATCAGAAGTCTGCCATCATCGATATACTCGACCAGTTCGCGCAGTCGACCGGAGGGCTGGTAGACGATGGGCGTGAGTCCGATGTAGAGGTTGGGGAAGGCACGCAGCCAGCGCTGAGCCGTGGCCAGGTCTTGAGTGAAACAGTGGCGGTGGATTTTCACCGTGGACACTTTGTTGCGCTGAAACAGGACCAAAAATTAATGAGGTATATAAATCCTCAGTTCTCGTCCGTAAAGCCTTAGGTCATACTAGTGCGGAATAGGTCGTAGTTGTTCGTGTCCGTGTCTATAAGACCCCGTATAAGTTATACGTCTATCGACCAGAGATGAAAACAGGTAGGGTCGGGTAGAGGTTCCGTGACCCGTCAAAATATTTATAATTCGTCTCAAATGTTATAGTCATAAATATTCCTAAAATTCGATAATTATCCCAAAAATATAGTGATTTTTAACAGTTTTTCAACACTATTGATATATATACAGGGTTTTTTGGTCTGAAAAGTTTAGACCACGTGGCTTCAGGTCCAAATTTTTTTTAGGCCAATTATTGACAAAAAGTTTAGGCCAACTCATTTTTGCATTTTTGCAAAAATTATTTACAAAAATGAGCATAGTATATATTGTACTGTGGTGTAGCCAGAAACAAATTTGGGAGGGAATCGACTTTTAGAGTGTTAGAATTATAAAGTGTTAACATGCATTCACGTTAACAGCAGTTTTACCACAAAATACGACACATATTTAGCATAGTCGTTAAAAAACTAATGCTTTTTTGTTACTAGAGCGGCAACTAAACACTTTTTGGATCTCAAAGCACCAAAAGTTACACAACAGCTGGTGGATTGGCGAGGATTCAAAAGATTTTTTATATTACGGACCCTAAATTCACAAAAAATATTTTTTCTACCATAAAACAACTACACACTCTATACATTACGGTGGCGTACCTAGAAAAAATTCGGGGGAATGACTTTTCAATTTTTTGTAATGGGTTAATGGACTTTTTAACACACCTTACAAACGCAAGATTACTAAACCGCGCAGTTGCAGTCTGGGGGCGGTAGCCCCCCGAAAAAAATTGGCGATTTTAAAAAATTTTAGCCCAAATTTGGTCAATACTGGAGACGTATCAGTGATCCGTGGTATCAGATATTTTTTCGGACCCAAACTGAAACAAAAGATAGAAATGTCACATCAGACAGTCTATTACACAAATATATAAATGTAGCATAATATACTCGTGTAGTTATGCAAATGCAGCATAACGTATGTACTTGTGTGTGCATGCATAGGCAATAGGCTTGATGAAAGATAATAACAAGGTGCCGTAAGTCGCAGGGGTGTGGCCTGTGGGGGCGGCAGCCCCCAGAAAAAAAATTGGGGAAAATTTTCATTTTTAGGCCAAATTTGATCAATTGGAGACGTATCAGAAAAATTTTCTCCATCTGCAGTATAAAAAATTTGGGCCAGCTGGCCTCAATCGCTGAAAAAATTTAGGCCATGGCCTTAGCTTGGCCTAAAAACCCAGAATATAGTCCCCTGTGGCGAACAGGGACACCGAATTTTGTGGCGAATAGGGACACCCATACTTAACAAATTTTGGGACGATGGTAAAATGCTGAGATTTTTAACGTACCAAGTTTAATATTAGCACCATTAGTTACGAAATAAAAGATTGGCAGCAAGCAGCTGGAAACTTTTACACTGTCTTTTTTAATTTACCCCACTTTTAACCTTTCATTAATTGCAGCCTCTGCAAACTTTTTTAAAACTCTGCAAACCTTATTGTATTAACCTGTTCAGTATGAATCGAACCCTACTCAAACTAGTCGGGTGGCTACAACGGGTTGCCGCAAGTGGGTAGAGGACCCTCTATATATATACACTATCCTATTAATAATGATAATGGAAGCATCGACTAGCTGTACCCTGAATCTGATCGTACCAAATGTGCTATCTAGACGTTTACCTTTCGATTAGCATGCACCTCCAGGTTCTGAAGTTATACGCCACGTAAGACGTAGTTATTTGTTTGTTGCTATAAGCAACGTTTAATACATTAATAATGAAAACCCAATGCATAGTATCGGCTTCATCCAACAGTCAATAAGAAGCGCCATTAATTTTTATTTTTGTAATTTACAGTCTGTATGATTTTTAAGGAACGTAAATTGGAGTTATTTTTACTCCGCGACAGACCACTTTAGTAGTTAGTCAATTTAGAAAATTAACCAGCAAAACAGAAATAACTTTTGCTATGAACGTCGCAAAAACATAAGAATGATATCACTGGATAGACAATTTTTAGCGCTTTCCAATGAAATGTCACATGACTGCGCCACTTTCTGAAAATGGGTCTAAAATCGAAATGAAAAAATATGGCGTCCGTTCAACGTTACCTCACTGGGTCATGTGACCCATCATTTGAAAGCTCTATTAATTTGCTGACGAATGACGCTGAAACTATTACTGTACCACCACTGTATCAAAAGTTATGCCCCCCGAAAACTTTTACTAAAAAGAGCTGACTATATATATAGATCACACTATATGGGATCAAATCTCCATGAAAATGCATTTGGGCTAAAATTTTGAAATTTTCTGCAAATTTTAAAATGTAAAATAAAATAGACTCGCTTGAATAAGTCTGATCTGGTCGAACTAGTCTAAACTAGACGCACTAGACTTGTAATTAATATATATACACTATCCTAATCATAATGATAATGGACGACTCGACAAACGATACCCAGAATTTGAAAGTACTATACTTGTTATCCAGACGTTTATCTTTCAATTCGTATCTACTCGTCTGGTTAACAAGTTATACGCCACGCAAAGCAGAGTTATTTTTTTGTTGCATCCAGCAACGCCAAATACGATGCTACTGAAAACACAGTACTTATTATCGGACCCATCCAAAGATGTAAAAGAAACGCCAACGCTTCGCATTACTGTACTTTGCTGTGATTATCTCTTAACCAGGGCGTAAATTGGAGTTATTTTTACTCCGCGAATCCTCCGCGACTGACCACTCTTCGTAGTCATTTTTTAGGTTAATCAGAAAAAGGGTCGTAACTTTCGCTATGAGTGTCGTAGGATCATAAAAATAGGGTCACGTGAAAGACAAATTCTGGCACTTTCAAATGATATGTTACATGAGGGCGTAATACCCAAAAACAAGTCAAAATTTCAGTTTATAATTTTTGACGTACGTTTGACGTTACGTTACGAGGTCATGTCACCCATCATTGTAAAGCTCTGGCAACTTGCTTTAAAAAGATGCTAAAATTATCGCTGTACCACGTAGGTATCGAGAGTTATGCCCCCTTAAACCCTTTGCTAAAAGGGACTGACTACGTAAATCACACCATGTGTGATCAAATCTCACTGTCGGTGCCCTAATGATAAAATTTAAAAAATGTGAACTTTCCAGATGTTTTTACAAAAACCATGATGGTACTTACGGATTGCGTCTAACTAGTCTAAACTAGACCCACTAGACTTGTAATAATAATATTAATAATAATAACAGACATTTCAGATACAAAAGGGTTGCCTTTGCTTCGCAACTGGTCGGCAACCCAAAAACACGGCTCTATTACACTTCAAAACTAACAAAATCCTTAATTGTGAAGTGAAATAAAAACGCTTCTTTCATCTTTTTCATCAGTATACTATTTTTCGCCTAACCTTGATTCCTCCCAAATCCAAATTGTTCGTATTATTTCAAAACTAACAAAATCCTTATTTCTGAAACAAAAACCGTATCTTTTTCATCCACGAATCATCTCCTCCTTAGACCTAATTTGGCCCAAACCGGAATTCACCTTGTGACACTCTTCCAGCAAAATATCCAGACAATCATCTTCGGCGTCTCGACAGTGAATGACTATGGGCTTGTCTACGTCGAAGGCCAGGTGCAGTTGTTCGCGGAACACTCGTTTCTGGATGTCGTGCGACACATTGTTCCTGCAGCCAATGCCAATCAAATTAATTATTAATCTGTTCCTGCAGCCAATCAAATTAATTAATCACAGCGAATGAAATTAATTAATTTTAAAGAAGTGAGCTATTAAAGGTAATTAAACTAGGAAACACCTTGACGGACAAGTATATTTGCCACAGCAGTCATTCTTGGTTGATTAATTTTACAAACAAGCGTCAATAACGGGCACCCTAATAGTCATTCCGATATTCAAATTACGCACAAGTATGTCCCACCTGTGACTATAGTCGAGTCCCATCTCCCCCACAGCCACGACCCTGGGATGCAGACAGCGGGCCTGCAGTGTCTGTCGTACCTCCTCGTTCCATTGGTCGGCGCAGTGCGGGGGGGGGGGGGGGGGGGATTTGTTTGTTGCTATAGTTATTTATAATGAATGATAGTTGGTTTGGTTAGAGGTTTTTTTTTTTTGTAATTTTCTGTATGATTTTTAAGGAGTAAATTGGAGTTATTTTTTGAAGTTAGTAGTTATAATTTAGAAAATTAAGAAAAAGAAATTTTTGCTATGAAATGGAAAAAATAAGAATGATTTGGATAGAATTTTTAGCGCTTTAATGAAATGTATGTGTTTCTGAAAATGGGTTGAATTGGGAATGAAAAAATATAGATAATTGTTCTTGGGTTGTGATATTTGAAAGCTCTATTAATTTGCTGAGAATGGCTGAACTATTTGTTGTATAAAAGTTATGGAAACTTTTCTAAAAAGAGCTGCTATATATATAGTCCTATATGGGTAAATCTTGAAAATGTTTGGGCTAAATTTTGAAATTTTCTGAAATTTTAAAATGTAAAATAAAATAGTCCTTGAATAAGTCTGATCTGGTGACTAGTCTCTAAACTAGCGCTGAGCTTGTAATTAATATATACTATCTAATATAATGATAATGGAGACTGAGAAAGATAAAATTGAAAGTCTATCTTGTTATAGGTTTATCTTTAATTCGTATCTATCTCTGGTTAAAAGTTATGGAAAGAGAGTTATTTTTTTGTTGATAGAGAAATAGATGCTGAAGATCTTATTATAGGAATCAAAGATGTAAAAGAACGAGCTTGTTCTGTTTTGCTGTGATTATCTCTTAAAGGGCGTAAATTGGAGTTATTTTTATGGAATTCGGTGATCTTCGTAGTTTTTTTAGGTTAATAGAAAAAGGGTCGTACTTTCGCTATGAGTGTCGTAGGATATAAAAATAGGGTCGTGAAAGAGACTGGTTTCAAATGATATGTTAATGAGGGCGTAATAAAAAAAAGTAAAATTTAGTTGGGTTTTTGCGTTGGTTTGCGTTCGTTAGAGGTAGTGTATATTGTAAAGCTCTGGCTTGCTTTAAAAAGATGCTAAAATTATCGCTGTCGTAGGTATGAGAGTTATGTTAATTTGCTAAAAGGGTGCTACGTAAATCTGTGTGATAAATTTTTTCCTGTCGGTGCTAATGATAAAATTTAAAAAAGATGTGAAGATTTTCAGATGTTTTTAAAAAAATGATGGTACTTAGGATTGCGTCTACTAGTCTAAACTAGACTAGACTTGTAATAATAATATTAATAATAATAACAGAATTTCAGATAAAAAGGGTTGCTTTGCTTCGCTGGTGGACGAAAAAAGGCTCTATTACACTTAAAACTAAAAATCTTAATTGTGAAGTGAAATAAAACGCTTCTTTCATCTTTTTCATCAGTATCTATTTCGTCTTGATTTAAATAAATTGTTCGTATTATTTAAAACTAAAAAATCTTATTTCTGAAAAAAAACGTATCTTTTTCATAGAGAATACGTATCTCTTGAAATCAGAAAAGGAATTCACTTGTGAACTACTTTAAGAAAATATAAGAAATCATCTTCGGCGTTGAAGTGAATGCTATGGGCTTGTCTAGCTAAAAGGAGGTGAGTTGTTCGCGGACCTCGTTTCTGGATGTCGTGGAAATTGTTTGCAGATGAATAAATTAATTATTAATCTGTTTGCAGGATCAAATTAATTAATCACAGAATGAAATTAATTAATTTTAAAGAAGTAGTATTAAAGGTAATTAAACTAGGAAACACTTGACGGAAAGTATATTTGAGAGTATTCTTGGTTGATTAATTTTACAAAAAGCGTAATAACGGGTAATAGTATTAAATACAAATTACGAAAGTATGTTGTGATATAGTGGATTCGATGCGGAAATGGAAAAGGAGAAGATTAACAGACACTGCGGGGTGTTGTAGGGTCGTGGGGTGGGGAGAATCGGATCGATTGGTCAGGTGGGAATATTGTGCGTAAACTCAAATATGGAATGGTTGGGTCGTTTTGGTGTTGCTAAAAATTAATGAAAAAAATATTGGAATATGTTGTAATAAATATTTATAGTTAGTCTTAATAGTTACTTCTTAAAAATTAATTGGTTGGTTGTAATTGATTGGCTAAAACAGTAATGGTAATTAATTATGCAGGAAAATGTGGAAATTTTGAAAAAATCTCGGCTAACTGTAGAAAAGGTATAGTGTAGTGTGAGACGGAAATGTGATGTTAAATATGGAAGTCGCGGTGATTAATTAGGTTAGAGAAAATGATCGTGGATGAAAAATTGTTTTTTGTTAGAAAATAGGATTTTGTTAGTTTTGAAATAATACGAAAATTTGGATTTGGGAGGAATGAGAGGTTAGGCGAAAAATAATATATGAAAAAATCGAAAGAAGCGTTTTTATTTTTTAGGGGTTTGTTTAGTTTTGCTAATAGAGCGTGTTTTGATGTTGTGTTTATTGTAATATTTTTAAGTTCGTGGTTCTTTTTAGTTAAATTATCGTGGGGTTCTGGTTTTTGTATTAAAAACTTGGAAAGTTATTTTTTAAATTTTAGATTAGGGGAGGGGTTCGTTATTGGGTTGTGTGGTTTTCGTTTTAGGGATCTCTTGGTGCTCTATTTTTTTTTAGTTTTTTTGAGAAGTGTGATTTTTTTTTAAATGATGGGTGAATACTCGAGTAAGTCAAACATAAGCGCGCAAAAATTATAAAGTGTTTTTTGGTATTACGCAACATGTGACGTGTCTGAAAATTTCCCAGAATTCTTTCACGTGACCCTATTTTTTTATGATCCTACTCAACACTCATAGCGAAAGTTACGACCCTTTTTTTGAATTAGGCAAAAAAAAAAATGACTACGAAAATCGTGGTAACAAAAAATAAAAATAACTCCGATTTACGCCCAAATTTGGTTAGATCAAAAATACGGTTTTTTGTTTACATCTTGCAATGGGGTGGTCTGTGTTTTCGGTCATTTTGAATTTCCCAACGAAATTTGCGTGGCGCATAACTTGTTGACCCAGACGAGATCAATCAAATTGAAAAATAAACGTCTGGAATTTCGCGGTAGGTACCTACGGGTAGTCTTTTGTCGGATCCATATTTATCATTGATTCCATCGTGTACGTGTGCTGAGATTAGGGGCTGCATTTTACGTATATTTGGACTCGTTCGAGCCAGGATGGTTTATTCAATTCTATTTTATTTTACATTTAAAATTTGCCAGAAAAAGTTCAAAATTTTTAGCCCGGAAAAATGCTCATGGAGATTAAATCCCCCATATAGTGTGCAATATATATATATAGTCAGCTCTTTTTGGGGCCTAAAAAAAGTTTTGGGGAGGAAAAAAAAATGATACAGTGGTGGACGCGGGATAAGTTTTAGCGTACAATTTGCGTCCGGCAATTAATAGAGCTTTCAAATGATGGGTCACATGACCCAGTGAGGGGTTAGTTTGAAAATTTGAACACCATAAAAAACAAAAAAATTTTTAGACCCAATTTTAGCAAAAAGTAGGCGCGTCATGTGGCGCTTTTTCGTGGAAAAGCGCTCCGCCGCGTCTCTGCTGCAAGCTGGGTCCCGTCATTCTTATGTTTTTTTTCGACAGTTCATAAGCAAAACTATTTTTCTGTTTTCTTGCGTAATTTTTCTAGAGTGACTGGTTATTGATGCGGAAAAACACAAAAAAAAAATTGAGTAACTTCCAATTTATTTCCTTGAAAAAAAATACAGAAAGTAACTATACAAAAATAAAAAAAATGGCGCTTCTAATAGAATGAAAAGAAAAAAAAAATAATATGCATTGGGTTTTCATTATTAATGTATTAAACGTTGCGCAAAAAACAAAAACAAAAAATAAAGTTTGTAGCCTAAAACTTAGGAATTTGAACCAACAAACTAATAATAGAGAGGTAAACGTCTAGAGAAAAAATAAAGCGTACGATCGTAATTACTGTAAAAAAAAAAGTGCAATACCAACCAATTATTAAGTGTATTGATGTTCGAGATCAGTGTATATAAAATAGAGGGTCCTCTACAAAAAAAAAGCAACCATGTAGCGGCCGGAAAAGAAAGAATAGTATTCAATTCATACTGAACGGGAAAAAAAAATAAGGTTTGCAGAGTTTTTAAAAAAGTTTGAAAAGGATAATATTAATGAAAGGTTAGAGAAGTGGGGTAAATTAAAAAAGGCGATGTTGATAAAAGTTTCCGGCTGCATTTGCTGGCGCAATCGATATTTATTTTCGTAACTAATGGTGCTAATATTTTAAACTTGGTACGTTAAAAATCTTAGCGTTTGTACCATCGTCCCGAATTTGTGAAGTATGGAGTGTCCCTATTCGCCACGAAAAATTCGGTGTCCCTCTTCGCGAGAGGGAATTATATTCTGGGTTTTTGAGGCCAAGCTAAGGCCATGGCCTAAATTTTCAGCGATTGAGGCCAGCTGGCCCAGATTTGCTATAGGTGGAATAGAAAATTTTTCTGATACGTCTCCAATTGATCAAATTTGGCCTAAAAATGAAAATTTTCCCAATTTTTTTTCTGGGGGCTGCCGCCACCACCGGCCACACCCCTGGGACTTACCGGCACCTTGTTATTATCTTTAGTGAAGCCTATTGCCTCTGCATGCGCACACAAGTACATACATTATGCTGCGTTTGCATAACTACACGATTGTGTCTGTATATTACATTTATATATTTGTGTAATAGACTGTCTAATGTGACATTTCTATCTTTTGTTTCAAGTTTGGGTTCCGAAAAAATATCTGATACCGCGGATCACTGATACGTCTCCAGTATTGACCGGATTTGCGGCTGAGGTTTTTTTAAAAATGGCCAAAATTTTTCGGAATTTCCCGCCTACCGCCCCCAGACTGCAACTACGCGGTTTTGAGATCTTGCGTTTCTAAGAGTATGTTAAAAAGTCCGCATGAATCCATTTTAAAAAATTGGAAAAGTGCAATTTCCCGAATTTTTTCTAGGTACGCAACCGTAATGTATAGAGTGTGTAGTTGTTTTATGGTGGAAAAAAAAATTTTTGTGGATTTAGGGTCCGTAATATAAAAAAATCTTTGTAATCCCTCGCCGAATCTACTAGCTGTTGTGTAACTTTTAAATTTTTTTGAGATCCAAAAAGTGTTTAGTTGCCGCTCTAATAACGAAAAAGCATAAGTTTTTTTAACAACTATGGTAAAAATATGTGTCGTATTTTGTGGTAAAATTGCCCCAATGTAAACATGAATGCATGTTAACACTTTATAGTTCTAATATAGTAAAAGTCGATTCCTTCCCAAATTTGTTTCTGGCTACACCACAGTACAATATATACTATGCTCATTTTTGTAAATAATTTTTGCAAAAATGCAAAAATTAGTTGGCCTAAACCTTTTTGTCAATAATTGGCCTAAAAAAAATTTGGACCTGAAGCCACGTGGTCTAAACTTTTGGGGCCAAAACTTCCTCTATATACACCAATAATGTTGAAAAACTGTTTAAAATCACTAAATTTTTGGGATAATTATCGAATTTTAGGAATATTTATGACTAAAACATTTGAGACGAATTATAAATATTTTGACCCGCATAAATTTCGGGTCACGGAACCTCTACCCGACCCGACCCGTTTTCATCTCTGGTCGGCAGACGTATAACTTATACGGGTTCTTATAGACACGTACACGAACAACTACGACCTATTCCGCACTAGTATGACCTAAGGCTTTACGGACGAGAACTGAGGATTTATATACCTCATTAATTTTTGGTCCTGTTTCAGCGCAACAAAGTGTCCACGGTGAAAATCCACCGCCACTGTTTCACTCAAGACCTGGCCACGGCTCAGCGCTGGCTGCGTGCCTTCCCCAACCTCTACATCGGACTCACGCCCATCGTCTACCAGCCCTCCGGTCGACTGCGCGAACTGGTCGAGTATATCGATGATGGCAGACTTCTGATTGAAACGGACGCGCCCTACTTCTTGCCAAAATTCGTCAGTAATTGTACTATAATATTTAGACGATTCATTCATACTTTTTTTACAGTCGTATGTCTGTTCAGCCGGCAAAATTGCGAAAGGATCACGTCGAGAGCTGATTGCTCTAGGTTTTTATGTTTTTGAATTTTTTTTAATGTAGCACTGGAAACTACAATAAAAGCTAAATGAAAAGTTCTTGTCGCTGTCATCATTAAGTCCTTAGGCTTTTGGAAAAATTTTCAACTTGTACCAATTTATTGTTTTTGGATCAGCAAGAGCTTAATTCTTGTTTCTTGCTTCTGTCAATAGGGAACTCTGAAGCTATCAATAGATATAATAATATTGATTCTAAAAAACTGTTTCCACTATTAATATGTAACATTGTAACGTAAAGTATGACCCCTAACTTTTTAGTCATTACAGTAACGTTTTTTCTATAGCATTTTTTATTTCCATGTTTGTTTTTTTCTGTTTCCAGTTCAAGCAGCCGGAATACGGTCGCCTGTCGCACAGTCATCCCGGGATGGGATTTCTGGTGGCCGCCTCCATCGCCCACGTCAAACGAAAACCCCTGACCGAAGTGTTGCACAAAATACGACAGAACACGCGCAAACTGTACGGCATTTGAGTGCAGTCGATTGTTAAGTATTCTGGCTTAAGCGGACAACAATAGTTTTGAGTCGTTTTTTGGCATTTTGTATATTATTGGTGATCTATTTAATATCTTGTCTTGTCTGATGGATTTTGCGGATTCTGGATAATTTTATTTCATTATAGGAACTTTGCAGTATATTATTAGAATGAGAGTGTAATGAAACTTGCCCCCCTCCTTTATTTGAGTACTCAGCGTTTTACTTCAATAATAGTATTATGTTCGTAAATATCGGGGTTCAAAATTGGGGGGGGGGCTTTGTGGGAAATTTCTGAGGATTGTCGATTTCTTTTGGACAAAAATTACCCTACATTTTGAAAAATTTGTGGAAAAATGCCATTTTTACCTTTCATGGAAAAATATCTGGAAAAAGACTTTTACTTGGAAAAATGCTTTTGCTCTGATTTGTGAGTATTTCCTCATTTCCCCTCCTTTGTGTCGATTATGGGGAGGGATGTCTCTCAACATAATGTTTGTGGTATTTTAATTGTTTAATTTTTTAATTTTTAAATGTAATTTTAATCAATTTTTTAATAATTTGAAATGAAATCTGCAAAATTTGGTTTTGAATTAATATATAGCATCGCCTAATAGTGTTGTGCTGCTTTTTTTCTATTTTTTCGGCTGGACGGACATACGGCTGCAAAAGTATAAAATATTTTGGCTTGAAAATTCTGAAAGTATTAATTACTGGATCTGTTTTTGTTTCGGCAATTTCAAAAATCTTTTTGTGGAATTTCGTAAATAAAAATTTTCAATTTCATCAAGAAAGTATCAGTGTGCCCATTGTTAGCTCAGGAATTGCAATTTATGTAAATATGTGGTATTTGTTGTGTTTTTGTTGTGAAATACAACTTTTATGCATTATTGTGTTTAGGATTTTTCTACTGCTTTTTAGTGTTACGTTATCTGGTGTGCTTTTTTTACTTTTCTATTTTGTAATCTATAATTGTTTGATGTGTTCTGTGTTCAAGTCACGTATGTTGTATTAAATTGTGTAACAGCTACTTGCGCGGGGTTTAGGCATATATCCTATAATACCACAGTTTAATACGGGGACGGGGAGGCTCTGGGGGGAGGGGGGTCCGGGACCCCACCAGATTTTTGATTATGGTTCAAGGGCAAGCAAACTTTCTATAAAATCTGCTTTCTAATATGGACATTTTCATCAAATTTTCCTAAATTTTGATCAAACTTTTCAACAATTTTACGCCAAATATATACAGATATGTTGGCAAGATTTTTAAAAAAACGGTAATTTTTTTGCTAAAACACGGTCATTTTTGTCTGACTTGGTACAAGGGCAGTCAAAATGTCGGTACAGGACCCCCCCAGATTCCACGCTCCATATTTATGCATAATACTAATTGCGATACTTGAATTTGCAAAAGAGTTTTTTGGCATTTTTATGCAAAGTTTTGCACAATTTTTGAAACAGCCCTACGTAGTACATTAATAAAGCAAATAAAAAATCTGGATATTCATCGGTTCTGAGTAACGGTTTACGGAGTGTCATCTTAAGATTGGATTCATACTTCACAGCGGTATGTCCGTTCAGTCGCTGAATTAAATAAAATTACGTTATATTTATTTTTTGGTGGCATAATTTTGCCGGCTTATCGAACATATGGCTGTGAATTAAAAGCAGGCTAATTTCGTATTTCAGCCGGCAAAGTTACGAAAAAGGATTAAACATTTTTTGGTTGCATTATTTTGGCCGGATTACATCTGGTCTCGATAGAAAAAATTTTCTGTGGGGTTTTTTGTCTGTATGTTTGACTTTATATATAATGTGTATTTATTTTTTAATTGGATATATTTCCATTTGTGTTGTTTTTGCACTTCTGCAAAAAGTACGACAATCTATATTTTTTGATTTTTTTTCGCTGTTCTAATTTTATTTAGAAAAATCGTGCCTTAAAGGGTACATGGCTAACGTCTTCGATTTTTGCGAAATTATTTTTAAATGTAAACTTTATTACAAAAAATTCTTTCAGCCAAATTTATCGGGCATCAAATTTTCGTGATCGCAGATTGATTTTTTGGCCTACCGGACCATCAGTGAATTTAGTAATTCTCAGTGATTTGACATGCAACTGTTGCATCTACAACTGACATGCAAATAAAGCTAATGTTGGTTCGTGTGGCTTGGTATTTGTACCACCGCCTATCAAGATTTTTTGCGTAAAAACGC
>JASANF010020250.1:0-19525 GCA_030248245.1 Trissonchulus sp. WLG1_4 | reverse complement strand
TTTAAGTTGATTGAAGTTTCTACTTTCTTCCTTGGGCTGGCTAATCTCGTAGGGGTAGACCACCTAATTTACATAAGTAAGTTCTAGTTATTAGTTACATTCCATGTTCTTGAAGTACATGGTGTTAAGGTGCATTTCAGATGCGATAAAGTGTTCATGCATCACTATTGTTGATTCACTAGGAACCATAGATGCTCATATAATGAGGTACGGGGGGCATCCGCCCCCCCTTCCCCTAGAAGGGGGTCGGCTACCCCCCCTTCCCCCTCAAAGGGGTCGGCTCGGCACCCCCCCCCCTTCTCAAACAACACACCCCGTCAACCCCGCACTTCCCCATTTGATTGCCAAAAAAGTGCACCAAAATTGAGCACAAAATCAAAAAATCGTGAAAATTTTTCGGCTGCGGCTGAAAATTTTCCCAAAAATGAGTCAAGAATCAAAAAAACTGCGAAATTTTTCCGGTGTTCTCCGAAATTTCCGAAACTGTAAAAGGCAAAATCCTTTCCATTTTTGCGCGGGGTCAGGCACCTTCCTAGCCGGTTGCTCCCGTGCAAATCTGCTAGGAACTTGGGCTTCTATACCTACCACAATTAGTAATTCTATTGAATGGAAAACCTTTCATTTTGGGTGAAATTGTTTGTCCTGTACTATATATTCATTTCAGCTTGAATATAATGTTTTGGTAGTGTGCAAAATTTTTCAATTATCACTCACGAGTATTCACAACTCCACACTTGACTTCATCGAATATTATATATTTCAGAATGCAGGTGAGCTAATGTGCAAGCTGTACAAATTCTTCGAAATGTTCTCCTCCTACAATGTGTCCAATCTGATAGTCTGCGTCGCCTGCGACATGATGTGCTCATTCCTGCGTCCTTTTGATGACGGGATCCAGCGGGTCAAACGTTTGGTTGCCATCAGTGTAATCCTTGCAGGCGCTTGTGCGTCGCCTCAATTTTATTTTGGGGCACTATTGCCCCCTTCCCCATGCGGTACCCCAGCTGGCACCAATGCACTTTCCTGCCCAGACTTCATTCTACTCAGTGGAGCACGGAAGATATGCTGTATGTTTCGGTATTTTTGCTTCAAGTGATTTACTGATATTGATCTACAGTTGATTTAACTATTTGTGATTTTGGCATTAATATTGCATTTAGTTCGGCGTTCTGTTAAAATGAATAAGTCGGTTAAAATAACTCAAGACAAGCTAGCGCCATAGCCAACAACTGTTTTGAAAAAACGAATTTTTTGTGGCCGTTAACCCTTTCACGATCAGAGTTTTGATTAGTTGAATTCTAGAGCTCATATTGTTTTATTCGTATAGTTTTACATGTACCTTTTCAAACACTTTCGCAAAAATCCACTAGGAGTTAAGGTGGTAGTAACGTTTTCGACAGTTTTTCAGGAGTAAAACTTGACAACTTACGATTAATTTCCAATCAATAATAATGCTACGCATATTAATTTAGAAAACTATAAACAAGTTTGTGATAAATGCTTGCTAAAATAACTTGAAAAAATCATTTTTAATTTTCGCAGAAAATATTTTTCAGCCAGTTACGACAATTTTTTGAAAATTTTATGTTTAGCTACATAAGCCAAAGTAGAAGCTAGTCAAAACGGCCGTTTATTGAAAAAAGAAAAAAATGACACACGGGCATGTCAAAAACCTTCAATTTAGACGCCAAAACTTATCCTTCCGTGTTTTGGTTTTTTTTGAGATTACGTCACATTTATGCAACATTTCTTTTTGAACTATAGTACATTACACAAAAGTCCGCACAACTTCAAAACTACTAAAGGATTTTGTTCAAAATTTAGGACAAAATGGCACACATATGTGTCTATCTTCTTATGCTATAATTTCAAAAATTTTGATAGCTAAACTTTGCTTTACATCAAATTCACTTGGAGAATTCTGTAAAAATGTACTTCCGTGGACTAAATCTCAAGTCTCGATGTTGCAATCTGTTCATGCGTTATTTTACATGTTTTTTAGACAATTTCTGATGTGTCAATTTTTTTTATTTGTTTTAATGCAGCGTGTTGCGTGAAATAATTAGATTCAAAACTTGTATATTTTCCGAAATTAGATAAAATCCAAATTTGAAGGTCCGTAACTTCTTTTCTGCAGCACATAAATGCACCAAAGTTAGCATTAAAATTAACTATGTTATTGTCTATGTTGGTGCAAAGAATAGAATTAGTTGAGATTAAACTGTCAATTTTGCAAGCAAAACATAAAAAACACAAAGATTCACAAAATTCGACCACTTTAACAGTGTCTGCTGACAAGCTTGTTACAGATTTAAGCTAAATAATGTGTATCAGTGTAGTTTCAGTCAAGTTCTTTAAAGTGCAAAAGACAGCTAGTAAATTCATTGAGTCAATCAAAAGTTGTAACAAGTTATAAAAACTGTCGAAACGTAACTACCACCTTAAATGTTACCTTGCGTTTGCAAAGTGTATATGCAACAATTGTGTCATAAAAATTCCTAAGCCTATCTATTCCTAATTTGGTCACATTCATTTTCAGCAACGACCAACTACTAATGCAATATTATAACCTGTTCCATTTACTGACAGTCTTTTGGATCCCGTTGATAGTCCTCATTCCGTGCTACATTGCCATTTTGCTATTGGTTGTGAGGCAGGCTCGCGGTCAAGAAATACTTACACAAATACAACAGTCTGGATTCACACCGAAGCATCAGCTCACTAAACATCGATTCAGGTAATCAACAGTACATAATGGAAAAGTTGGCGGCGCGGTAAAATGTTCTCATTAGGGTCCTTTCTTGGCCTCTAATGTTAAACGCATCTAACACGCTGCCCAGCTGGCCAACGCGAAGAGTGTCATATTTTTCCAATTATGTACTCTTGATATAATTCACCTGGATCTGATGCTGTGTTACTGTTCAATTAAGTCTGAGTGTCGTCTTGTAAATCGATTAGTGTATGTATAGCCTCGGAAACAGCTGAACTACGTTGCTCAAGGATATGTTGGTTTAGTACCGTTCAGCACTATTTATCAAAAGTTTTAAACAAAATTAAGTTATCTGGTCATTATAAAATAATTGCCGTATGCAAGTAACAAAGTTTGTTTTAGGAAAGCACTGAAACTAGCCGCTTACGTGGTGGGCTTGTATCTACTTTCGTGGCTTCCGTACCAGGCCTTTGCCCTATGGGAACTCGTGGATTTTCGTGCACACGACCGATACAGCAAATATCTGGGCTGGTTATATTTGGTCTACATCAGTAACAGTTGCCTAAATCCATTAATCTATTCCTTCAGAATTCGTGAAAAACGATTTGTAGGCAATGCGCTGCTAAATGCGCAATATTTAGTATATAAACAATTCGCGGAGCAGAAAAGATTAGAAGCGCAACGGAGATCGGTACAGGTCCGACACGAAATGGAAGATGACCCTTTTGCCACCGCTGTATAATGTTTCCTCATGTTCATTAGGACAGCTAACGGATATGGACTTGTAAAACTTTGGCCTTTTTTTCTACCTTATATGCAAAACTTACATAATGTCATAATAAAAGTGGTTTCTGCTTATTACCTATGATTCCATGATAAGGCAAGGCAAAAATAGAGTGCACGTTATAGCGCGATGTAGAGTGCACTTAGTGATTTTTATACTATAAAACAAGAGAACTAATGAAATGTAAATCATTTTTGTGTGAAGTTATGTTAATTCTTATGAGTCATTTGGAAAGGTTGTACAAGATTATGGCAGATTATCGATTTGCACGGTATCTTCGTCAACAAATAAGATCAAACAAACATCAAGTTGAACAACATACAATTTTTATTGATAGCCTACTTTGACAGACATTAAAATAAATCTAACCCAAAAAGTATTGACTAAAATTACATTATATGGGGTTGTTTTATAAGCTTTAATACATAAGTCTTGTCAGTCCCATAAAGTCTTACATATCGTTATAGTCGTTACAGAACTTTTACATAAGTTCAAAATTTGCAAAATTTAGGACAATGTTTGTCGATTAGAGAGGAAGGCTCCTCAAAATTTTATAGATTCGTAGGATGCGCAAGATTCACAGCTATAATTTTGCGGTTAATGGAAGAAGTTCGCTTTTGTAAAATAGAATAGCCTTTTTCCTATCATTTTTATCAACAAATAACAGATTTTTTGGTAGACTCAGGAAAATTCTACATACATAATGAGCACAATAAACGTTTGAAACACTGAAACGGCAATAAAACATAGTCCATAATCGTTTGTTTGTTTGTCTGCAATAGCACAGCGGAAAACATACGCAAGCATAAGCGGTACACTATATTAATACCTTCACCTGTTTGCAGTAGGTACCTAGCATACTTTCACCGTAGCAATTTAATAGCAATAGCATAACATAACATTAACATTAATAATATACTTTAAAGTCTAACAAACACGATAAAGCAATTTCTGGAACCTGTTGCTAACTTTTTTTGAGACGCAGACAGTTAACACTCAGTTTCGAATTACTTTCTGAAATAACAATTGCAGTAGCGCAAGCATAGCGAACTGTTTTTGTTAGTCTTTAGTACAGCACGGTATTACAGTAAGTTCACAACGTAATTACGTAACTAATATAAGCTCAGCTTTTGAGGTTAGTCCTGCTGTCAAACATCATGCAGAATATATATAGCATAGAATTATATTAAAATTTGTTCGTTCTGTATAATACAGCTTGCATTGTCGCCGAGGTTCTTCGTGTAAAGCATTTTGAGGTTCAATCAATAATATCTTTGTTGACCAGAGGTACTAATGTTTGTAAAGGTAGGAGAAATACCAGAATAGCACACTAGTAGGTACAGGTTTCTAAACAAATAGCCAAAATATATGACAGTAAAGGAGATTTGAGTAAAACTTTGCAGTGCAGTTGGCACTGATTGAAAAAGCTTCATACTAGTGGAATTAAAAAATTTATAAAAATTTATAATTGGTGCTGTGCTCTACTCGAGCTGTTGTTGCTGCTTCTTGGGTAGGAATGAAGCGGAATCAAACTCTACTAGTTAATCGGCTCATTTCTGCTAGCCAGTTTTTTTAAGCAACATTCAACATTAATTTTAAAACTGAGCTTTAAGCCGTAAACTAATTTAAAAATTGGTTGGCCGTCGAAAGATTTGTCATCAAGTGCTTAAATTTCTAATTTTGTCTATTAAGTGCTACAATTGCTTACCAAAATCAGTCCACACAATCGATTTCTGGAACACTGCTTAACAGCGACAAATGCGTTCCATCCCGTGAAGATTCTTTCTCGTTATGTTGCTTGGCAGGAAACATTCGATTGGTGGTAGTTTCAGCAGGCGATTCACAAGATGTGTATTCAGGCTTGATAGCCAAGGAAAACTTCTGCAATCGATTATTAAGAATAGAAATGTTTTCCTGTGGTATAACTCAACCAAAGCTTTTTGTTCGTATGCTTTCCATTTTTACATTATGTACATTATAAATTTACCTAAAAGTTTAAGAAAAAGGCAACTATCAATTTTCATGCTATTTGTTGCCGTGTGTACGTACGTAGTATTTTATCCGAAGAACTATAAATATGTAAATAAACATGATAATAAATGTCAGACACGAATATTAAATGGCGCGTTGAGAACTTTTAAATTGGAAGCATTTTGATTCAGAACTTCACCAGCACACATTTGCTTAGCAATCACAAAACTCAGTGGCATACCTCACGTAAGTTTGCTCCAGGAGTAACAGACATTTTATAAACAAAATAAATTGGAATGCATATCATGGATGAAAGGGCAATACACCATCCAAGCCCGTCAGCCCACACCGGGTAGATGTAATCTTTGCCGTACGTGATTGGTACGTGCTGAATCAAACTGACGAAAAATATTGCCTAAAACATGACATTATCACTGGATTGCACCAAAACAGAATAGCTCAAGAATTGCAATTGACCGTATGTGTAATTGATTCATTTATTTAGGTAATATATTAAGTATGGGCTATTTATGAATGCTAATTTTAGTCATGTTTTATTATTTTTTCAAATATGTTATTTTGGAACTACGGACACTTTAATAAAAAGTATTTTGTGAATTTGTTCAAAAGCATGCATAGACGATCTTTATAAACGAAATTAATGGATGGATGTCATTTCAACTAAATTGAACTATTCAAATTTCGCTTAGCGAATATGAGGTATTCAACAAAACACTTCAATTGTGTACAGTATCAGTTTTTCGAGCACCAACTTACTCCACTAATCAGTGGCGCAAGAATCGCCCAACAAAGCAAAAACCATGGGCCGATCTGGTAGCCAACCATCATTTTTATGTCAGCATAAAAACGTTGTCCCCCTAAAAGAAGAATCACTGTGCTTTAGTAACCGACTGCACTGATTAAGGAAAAATACTTGCATTAACGGATGCCTATTATTGGCAAGAGCCTTGCAGGAAAAGCTTCACATTATCTCATCATCATAATATGTTACGATACAACTGATATTTGCACGTTTTCGAGGTTTGATATGCTATTTTGTGGCATTTACTAAATAGATTTGCAAAGTGTTATTTGCTTGATATTATTCAGCTTATGGACTCAAGTTTCAGTTTCAGTTTCTCAAGTGTCGCTGGAACACTCGGGCAGTGGGTGTGAGATTCTAGAAGGGTGATTGTGAGATTTTTTGGTGAAGGGTGGTATGCACGAAAATTTTGGTTGTCTGCAGCGCAAAGATAGTCAACCTTTCAGCTCATTTTGAAGCAGGTGTTCAGGTAATTGCGAAAACGCGTTAAGTTGGGAGTAACAATTCCGATGAATTCAATTTCGTGACGTTTTTTTGTCAGTCGACTAGCAAAATACATTAACACAAAGTGAAAAATTTGTCTATACCCAAAACACTTGAAAGAAGTTGAAATAAGCGAGCAGGTCTTTTCCTTTAACCTTCAAATTAATAAGAATTTTAAAAACCTTTTTTAGAAAAGCCTTTTTACTGACAATCGCTGAAAAAACGGGCTTCATAAAATATCGTCTAAATTATTGCCTACTTCGGCCTTAAGTAATATCAGGATAAATAAACGACATTTTTTCAAGATATTTTACAAAAAAGAAACACTTACCATATAACCAGGCTACAACAACGCATTCGAAAAAACAAAACCACAACAATACAAATCCGCTGGCTGAATAGTAATCAAACATTTGAAAATAGTACATTCCACCCTGCAACACAACGAAAAGTGGATAACGCATCACTATTGGTTAGGTCATTTTAGGCCTTTCTACTGCGCTGCCTGTCTACCTATGGAAAAGAGTATTTGTCATACTGTTTCGTTTTCTGTGCAACATTATCAATGGTGGTTAGAATACGGAACAGTATGACTTTTCTATTGTAGACAAACAGGACAGTACCTTGAAAAGAAATGACTTAACCAATGGCGATATTACATATAAAATTTTCTGTCACTATAATGATTAAATTTTCATTTGCTTTATGTCATTTTCATTATTTCTATCATCATTTTTATCATTCATTTCCTTTACAACGATAGTTAAACAATTGAGCAACATAGGCTTAAACTTATTTCGGATTAAGTATGCCTTAAATGTAGTTTAAAATTCATTTCAATTCTTGCTTCTCAGTTAACGATTATTTATTTCATATACTTTAATACAGTACTTTCATTATTACAAATGTTTTACCGCCACATGCAAAAAGTGTTAAGAAATATTTTATACCTCGGTGCAAAAAAGTAACCCAAAGCAAAAACAAATAAAACACGCTGTTCCCATTATAATTTCTGGACGTTTTCCGTGACGTAATTCTGGGCACATATCGAGAAAAGCGGCAAAAACTCCTTCCAGGCCCACAAACTATAATCAAAGGAAAATATGTGAATGCAGGCTTAAGGTGTAAATTTTACAATAATGATTTTCTATGTACTTATATAATTCTACAGAGACAATGGAGTTTTACTTATAGTTTGACCAACAAATGCAAAATTTTTAAGACAAAACACGGGATTTTATTACGAAAAGAACTAATTGCAAACATTAAGGGTGGATTTCATGCACCACGGTGGTTTTGAAAACCATAGTTTCATGACTAATTCAAAAACAATGGTTTAAACCAGGTTTAAGAAAAAACATGCTTTAAACCACCTTGGTGAAATTTACTCCAAAAGTTCTATGAAGAGCCTATAATTTGCCCATATGTTGGCCTAAAAGTGCCTCATAAAATCAAATTTCGTGTGCCAAATTTCATAAAGTTAGCTGTTGGTTCGAGCGAATCGCGACAAAAACTGCATATACGAAACTACCTGCTTAACTGTTTCGTCTTGCAATTACTTGTTGTTTGTAAGTTATTCATAGCACAATTAAGCATGGTAAAAAATTAAAATAAAGAATTTGAAGCTTATAAATTCATAATTCAAAAGTTTAAGGATAATTGGTATTCAGTAACATATAAAATTACTTCGCTGTCAATACCAAGCAGACAGAGCATGAAGAAGAAAAGCACCGACCATACGGAAGCACCCATCGGCATTTGTGCTAGAGCCTTAGGGTAAGTTATGAATGCCAAACCAGGACCTAAAAAGTGCCAGTAATAACCAATAAACAAATTAAGTTGCTTTTATTAACAAATCCGCAAATTTTTCAATTTTGTTTCTACGATTTTAACTCATTGTTGCTTAATACCACAAGCTGGCCTACTATTGGTTTTTTAACCATTCGCCCCCCAGCTCATTGCATTCAGATCACAAGGGTGTCCTCATCAACCACAATTATATTTTATGAAACATTAGTCTGCTAGGTTTCGACGCTCTGAGAAGTGAATGTACAATAGTTTGTAATGTAGACTGTAGAGACTACTGTCTGAAAGAATGGGTCAACCCAGTGTCAAACACCTGAAAGTAGCAAAGCTCTTCTGCTGAGTAAGGATCGGTTCATTGTGAGGCATAATTGCCAATATGCCAGAGGAAATATCAAACGCGGCCATTATTTTGTGGATAAATTATTTTTAATTCCTTAATTCTGCACACATTTACTGCTGAGTAGCTCTTTAAACAGCAAACAATTCTTGAAAATTTACAAAAACCTAACGACGTTAGCAAAAATAAAAAACTATTCACTCAAATTTATGAATGGACTCGAGCCATAGAATCAGTTATTGGATGATCTGGTTGTCAATCGGATAGTAGAATGTTCAAAACCTCCTCACTGCTGTCATTTTGAGTTTCGCAGATTGAACGTTGCTAACATTGAGTATGCTGTAAAAAGCGACCTACCTGCCCTTCCAGTGTTAATAGAAATTTGACCTACAGACAATTATATGGAACTCAGAAAATCTGACTAAAATATACAGGCGGCCCTGGGAGGCCGCGTGCTAAAAAGACGCAAAATTTGTCATTAATGTTCAATGACGTTCTGTTTCATTCAATAGCATATCAAGCCGACCTCAAGTTCCCCTTTCCTATTTCTGAAAATATATATAAATTGATTCAATTTAATAAATACTTTACACCATAGGCATTTTGTTGCATGGCAATATGTATTACTGCTGTGTTCTATTCATAGAGTGTATCCATTTTTTTCTGTTTGTTTAAAAGTACTCTTGCTGTTAACATATTTACTCCCGAACTTCAAAATATCCCGTACCTTCGTCCACAACGTCTTTCACCTCCTGACCCGTCTCATGCGCCATAAAGCCAAGAACGGTAAACACACAAAAACCTGATAAAATACTTGTTAATGTATTTACAACACAGATCACCCATGTGTCCCTGAAAGCAAAGAAACCAACTCAAATATAAATAGCTTGAAAATAACTATTTATTTATTTTGCAACAAAAACACCATCACAAGAGCTAATTTATGAAACAAACAAACAACTTATAAAAAATAACACATTCTTGTTCTCGATTCAATCAGAGTGGTTCCTGCACAGTAACACTGCGCTATAATTTGATTTTATTGGCTTTAACATTTCGTTATTATACTTGCTGCTACGTTACTTATGCAGCACAGTATATAATTAAAACAGGTTTTTAAACGGAGCTTGCTTTTCAAAATTATTCACTCAATTAATCAATTATTTAATTTGTTGCTGTAAACACTACCAATAGCAGTCGTTGTTGAAACGGTTATAGCTTCCCATTGCAATAAGTGCGCCAGTAGAGACAGCATACGCAAAGAATATTTGCGTTCCAGCGTCCATCCAAACCTAAAGTAGTTTTTTAATTGCAAAATTTTTTTATTTTCACCGAATTTTCAATTCACTTCAATAGGACAGGACCTCATTTACATACATCAATAACAGCAGTATTAACAACAATACATTTATGCGTTTTATATACTCTTATTTACTCTTTCTTTTTTAAAAATAAATTTGTGGCCAAAAAAACAAAAGTTTTTTGGATTTTGCCCATTTTACCAAATGTTAGTTATATTGACCCAAAACCATCGCCCATGCAAAAAAATCCGAGAATTTCAACTCCATATCCAAGATAGTGGCCCTCAAAGTTGACCCCTTTTCAGCTGTTTTGAAATAATTGAGTCAGAGTAGTTTCCGGCTACTCATGTCCAGTTAACTTTTATAAATTGCTTCAATTTTTTGAACATATAAGCACCTAATATTGTTCATTGTGTACAGTGAAAATAGTACACGAACAGTTTCTATTTGTCTAGTTACACTAGTATGACCATCAAGACGTCGATAGTGTTGGATTGGTCAAAATGCTACTTTCTGTATCATAACTCAAAACTTCCCAATACGGGCATATATTCACTACGTATATGTTTAGACGTTTTACTAACCAACATATTCTGAAAGTATGAACCAGCTGCCAAGGGTGGGTCATAGTTAAATTTTTCCATATATCACCATGTATAACTGAGTTTTCACTGTTTGTTGTAGTTCGGTCATCGCGGGTTACTTGATCGGTCCATGTTTAGATCGTTTCGATATTTCTCATACTAACACGCTAAATGTTTGTATGTATGCACACGAAATATTAGTCACCTAGCTGTTTTAGTACTAGTCTTACACTATGTAATGACTAATTCTTGACATGATGAACTTGTCAAAAATTGAACATTTTGCTCTATATGTCAACTTTTGCTGGTACGGGGATGTATTCAATTGGCACTCTTTTAGAGCTACTAATGAGCAATACAAGCAATAAATATCAAGTGGTTGCTGAGTTTGAATCATACTTGAATATTTCTAATTTTTACTCAACTTAGTTTCATTGTTTTTTTATTCGGTTATTACTTATATAATAGTTAACTGGTACATTTTCACATAACTTTAATATTTCACACAATTTATATTGCACGTGATGTTGGTCTTTTAGAGCGCAAAGTTAATAGTGACCTATGTTTTAACAGGATAACTGCATCGTACTCGCTTCGCTCGTGGTATTGGGCGTTGTTTCTCAAGAAATGAAGGTTTAAGTGTAAACTGCAACTGTAATTAATTTTTATTAATATATTTAATATTTTTATTTTGGTTATATATGCACACATGGATATTGACATTTCCGTAGAAACATTTAAGGAAGTTATTATATTTTTCCTCATTTTTGCAGGTATTTATGTATCATTTTTACACAAATAGGCCAGGTTTATAATTAAAGTAACGGGCGTTTTACAATTTTGTTACAAGTGGCTACGAACAGTTATTTTTGCAAAGTCAATACATTGACGTAGAAAAGCACTGCGCGTAATTTCTAGACAGGATGTATAAAAACTTCCAAAACTAAACTTTTAAACAGGATGCATAAAAAATTTCAAAATTATAAATTGCAGATAACCTATCTTGATTCGAAACGTGTTTCTGCAGTTTTTTGCAATCCAGACACCGAAAAACGTAACTTTATATAACAGCGATCATTTTTATTCCAATACCATTATTTGGAAAACAGTTTTAAACAACAGCCGAAGTACCTTGATTAAACTATGTTTTTTGCTGTTATTGCAATTGTTCTATCAACTATTGAGTTCGCCGGAGGCTATGTGGTTATAAATGAAGTTAACAGTCTAACAAAAGATGGCAGAAGCTTCTATGTGGAGCTGAAATTTGCAGATCATTGCCTCTTCAAAAGATTACGCAACAATGAGACAAACCTGGGTCCATCCTTGGCCAACTATCATGTCATAGTTGTTGATATATCTTCCCGGAGAGTTCGCGCCTTGTTTCAGTTGGATGGAAACTATTTCAAATATGGCAAAGAACTATTTCTGCTAAGTTCTGCAAGAAAGTATCATCCTGATTTCATTGTGAAGTTACACCGTCGACAGAATAATAGAGAACGAGTAAGACAACGATAAACTTAACTGCTTTTGACGGAAATTATGACTGAGCAAACAGGAACATGAGTAATTTTTGTTTGTAAAATTCTCTGTCCCTGTCATTACTTATCTTTTTGGTTAATATTTAATACAGCGAAGCCAAAATATTGCCAACATAGTACTGGATAAGTTTCCTAAATACAATTTTTTTAAATTCTTACAATTACAATTCTTCTAAAAGTAAACAAATAATGGAATTAATTTTTTGTACTTTTGATGCAATGCTTACCTCAAAGAAGTTATCCAAAAAAATTAGTACACTGATTACTAATAAACATAATAACAATTAACACCTGTTCACACATGGCAACGCGCGAAAAATGCTAGTTTCAGGTAAACTTGTTGCCGTTGCTTAAAATTGTTTTTAACCGTTTTTAAATTTTTAATTGTTTTAAATTGTTTTTTTAACTTAAAATTTTCAAGCAACTGACCAGTACTATGTACTAATCTGCAAGAAAAAAGCATGTTAACTTAAACACAGCCAAATTGCATTCAAAAACTACCGTAGAAAGCAAGCTAAAAACGGTACAGGTCAGAAATCATATTATTACTTGCACGTTGATTTAAAAGTCGTGACTCCTGAGCATACATGGGCGTGGTGGAGAGGAGGCTGGGATTTCCCACCTTTTCTCTCCCTCACACTCAGAGGGCAGCCTTAACCCCAACCCAGCCAGGTGCCTCACCCGCCCCAGAATCATTCAAAGGTAGCTCATGAAGGCAGTCAGTCGTCTACAGGCTCACGAAGGTAAATAGGCGGAAAAATGGAAAAAATGCTCCGCACCACCCCCCCCCCGAAGGCTCGCCCCACTACTTCTGCTACCTGCCCCAATATTTTTACCAGTGTCTGCTTGCAGTACCTGCTTGCAGTATTAAGCAGTACCTGCTTGTGCACACGAGTACAAATGTACATGGGAAGGCAGGGTCTGGGGGGGGCAAGAACCCTCCTCCAAATTTCAGAAAACGGAACAAGCCCAGCCTCAAAATTAACCAATCAAGACAAGCCCCCTGATCGGTGCTGAAAGACAGGTGCCCAAAAACTCTAAAACTGCCCCAGAGGTAGTTGTAAAATGCTGCAAAAAATGAGCAAAAAACGAACAAATGCTAAAAACATTCAATTTTTGAAAACAAGTGAAAATTTTGCGTTGCTGTCAGTTCAAGCCTTCACAACGTCGTGATATGAGTCGATCCCCCCCAGACCGAGTGGCACTATATGTACCCTGTATCTGTATGCACACGAGGCTATCTTTAAGCTACATGCGTTGTTTCCCTGTTCCGTCCTAGTCGGTTGCTTGATTATAGCTTGAAAGTTGCCTCGTGTGAATTGACCCTTAGCGTATTTTGTACCTAGTCCAGTATCTCGGTAGTCGTTTGCTAGTATGTGATATTTAGTGTGACTTGTAAAAGAAAGCATTAACTATTACTGTTTTAGCGAAGACACCCAAATTGGCTGATGTCACGGTCCAAAGCCATCATGGCAGTTTTACTTTTGAAAAGTTCAAGTCAAAGTCTAGTGAAACGGTATAAACAAAATCCATTTATCGATCATGAAAAATCAATTGAAATTCTAAATTTTACTGTGGATGCTGTTATTTATACGAAACTTGGGATTTCTGGATGCAACTTTTTAAGCTACTTGTTTCCAAATTTGCCTAATACAAATATGCTTTTACGCGAAATGGATCGTCCTGGAAGATCCAGATTGGATTTATCAATTACTAAATGTGGAGGGAATTCGGACATTTCAAGCTCATTTAATCCTGAGGCGTTTGAACTATCCACACCGACACCAGGACGAGAAAATCAGTGTTCTTCCTTTAAATTTACTCTCGAAAACTACATTAATGAATTCTATAGAAACATGACGAGCGATTTAATAAAAGGCTGTAATGGATTGGTATCTGAAAACGCACTAAATTTTTTGGACTTAAACATTGTTGAAGCTGTACGTAACGAACAGTACAGAGAAGCTAAAATAAAATCAGCGTTAGAAGATACTTGTAAAATTCACGGTTATTATGGAACAAATAAAACATTCCAGCAGTACGTAAATGAACTTCCAGATGATTGCAGCACTTTGAAAGAACTTATCAATTTCACTCGTCATCATTTCTCGCAAAACGAATCAACTTTTTTGGAAACCTTTTACAATGACGTTAGTAAGTACAAGCCACCTTCTGCGGCAACATCTTCAGATTTTTCTACGTGGCTTCATAGTGCCGGCCTAGCTTCGGCTGCCGGTATTGGATTGGGCAGTGCTCTTGGTGCCTTTATTGGGAGTATCTTCTCGGAGTTAGGATCCATATTTAATTCAGCAGTGGGAGCAGTGACGGATGGTGCAATCAGTGTGTTAAAAGAAGGGGGATCGTTATTTAAAAACTTATTAGATGGTGTTATTGACAAACTAAAGGACGCTAACGCTAACAATCAAGACAATGAAGGTAGTAAATTCGAGCCCAGTGACGATTGTCAATCGCCTGCTGACTCTGAAGACATGTATACGTCAACTGATAATCCAACTGTGGTAGAAATTAACAACGAAACTGTTCGTAAAGAGGAAAATGATGTGCAATTTGCTGGTGATGCGGTCTCTTGTTTCTTGCGAAATCTTGACGATACCAGGCTTCCAATAGTCAGTGATTGCGGTTCAACAGAATCTAGCGCAGAACTGGTTGGACTGGATACACTTATTTCAGTGGATGTATCAGGAATGGCATATTCCTATGGTGCTGAAAATGAAGCAGATCTAATACTTTCTAGGGCCGCAGGAAGATTTGTAACAGACTGGTCAAATCCAGAACGTTTGGAGGAAATGACAGGTTTGTATATTTGTAGAAAACATGTCGCTGAATTTGGCATCAGCTGGCATTCACAGTCCAAAAATCCATTTATTAAATACAGACGCAACAATAAGCGTGATAAGATCTGTACGGTGCCTGGATTCTCCGGATTTGCTGCTCATGAAGCAAGTGTTTTAGCCAGAGGAAGATTCATTTCAAAAGCTGATTCGGAATTGCTGTGGTCTACAAAAAAATATTGGTACCCATGGGTACCCCTATGTGTTCCACACATGCGAAGTATATAGATGACTTACAAGCACAGCAGAAAGTGGAAAACAAAGGATATTGTTTGAAACCCAAACCTTCTGTATCATTAGCTGAATCTCCTCCTTTGCAAATCGGACCACCATTTGGTATCCAGTGCAGCGATTGCGTAGTAGACGCATCCTATATTCCTCCAGAACCGAGAAGAATAAAAATTTCTAACTTAAAACAATCCAACATTAACAATTATTTCAGAAAAATAGCGGAAGAGGCGGGAATAGCAAACTTACACTTCCCGCAAAAACAATTCGATGAGTTGTCTATCAGCACAAAGCGAAAACGGCTCTGTGCTGTTGACTCAGTTTGCAAATTGCTTTGCCGATCAGTGGGTGGAGCTGAGAGAGCATCAGACTTGGAAAGAATAGCGCTACTGACACGAGATCAAAGGTTTTGGCAAAGTGCTAATCCAGATAAAATGCATCGCTTATTAACGGATATTTCAGTGGCATTTAAATCGGCAGAAAATGGTGCACAGCGAAAACAAATTCTTTCACTGGTGGTTTATACTATTCCTTTTGTTAAATTACAGGAATATATTCCTGGTCTCACTGTATATTTGTACAAGTCTAGTCGCATTTACGGAAGGATGTATGGAAAGGCAAGCGTACCAAAATCAATGGAAACAAAGCGCATTCGTTACGAGCCCAAAAAAGTAGATTTTTTTCTTGCTTACTTAGTTTCCCCCAACATAGTTGCTGATCTGCCATACGGTACTTCAAATGTCAGGTATAGCAGCGGAGCAAAAGAAAAAATACCGACAATAGTCAGATCTTTACGAAATGAAAGAATTGTAACACAGTATTTGAGCTATCTGCAGCAAAATGAACTTGAAAGTGATTACAAAATGAGTAGAAGTTCCCTTCTTAGAATACTGCACTACTGTACCGCGACTACACGGAAATCTGTATTAGGTTTGGATTATTTTACGTATGCTGGACTAGAAGGATTCGACACTTTAACTGAAGTTCTTGACGAACTTTCGCAATTTGGTGTCGAAGATCACATATTAGCGAGTTTGAAGAAAGATTTGGACGAGTCCAAACTTTACCTTAGAACAGATTATAAGTTGCATTTGAAAACACATTCTTCCATACCAGATCATTGTTTTGCACATGCGCTTAGTGATACTGGAAATTCCCGACATTACAAAATTTGCAATCATGATCACGACCGCCGTTGTAAACGATGCGAATTACTAAAACAGAGCCTTGGAACCACTCAAACACAACTTGCAGACGCAGAATTTCCAGGAGGTTCGGAAAATAGAAAAAATGAGCTGCTTTATTTGACCAGTCAAGCATTATCGAATATCAATGAGTGGAGGAAACATCAGGTCAGGTCAGTTTATCAAGATAATGTGAAAGCCGAAATAATGCACGGATTGGACTCTTATTCGGTTTTTATCACCATGGACTGGGCTATGAAGTTCTTGCCTTTAGCGGGTAGAGAAGAACAATCAGCCTGGTTTGGTAAAACTGGCATGTCCTGGCACATCTCAGTAGCTTATGTGAAGTTCAACAAAGAAACTGTACCTGCGCGCTATCAGTATCTATTGGAAAATGGTTTCTATTCTAGAGTCTATGTACACGTGTTTGATTCACATATTAGCCAGGACAGTTCTGCTACTGTTGCAGTAGCAAGACATGTACTGCAGAATATAAAACAAGAACTACCGTGGATAAACAAAGCCTTTCTCCGTTCTGATAATGCGGGATGTTACCATAGCGCCCCCACTATAGTATCTATGTTTAAAATGTACGAGCATACCAATATACAAGTGCAACGATGGACATTTAGTGAAGCTCAGGCAGGAAAAGGGCCATGTGATAGGATGGCTGCCACTATCAAACGGCATATAAAAATGTTTGTCGACGAAAACAACAGATGTACCACAGCAGATGAATTCATTGCAGCAATTCATTCGTACAATGGTATAAGGTCCGTGTCAGCATACAGCGGAACTGTTCTTTCGTTAGAAGAAAGCAGGGTGGAGCGAGCGAAAATTCCTGCAATTAGCACATACTTCGATTTTGTTTACGTCTACCAAGCTTTCGTCGCAAGGCGCCGAATGGGCACTCATTTTCAACTGTTTGCTTGGCGAAATTATGGAATTGGTGAGGGCATGGAAATACCCAGGAAATTTTGGCAGGAAAAATTTCATGATGTAAATTTTAAAACCACAAACAATGTACAAAACTTTCAAACAGCAGATCACCGGAGCTGGAAATTTTGGTCGGATACATCAGAGAACGAAGCGGAACAAGAACTCAACGAGGATGAAACGGATAGTGAAGATAAAACAGTAGATGATGTTCCAAGTAGTTTATTTGAATGCCCACAACAAGGTTGCATCAAACGCTTTGTGCGATACGCTAATCTGGAGAAACACTTGGAAATCGGAAAGCACATTTACAAACCGGAGCGAACAACTCTACAAGATTATGCCATTGGAGCATACAAAAAACAGCTTGAACACTTACATTACAATCCAATTATACCTGAGATTGATGACGCCCTGTCGGAAGTCGATCAGTTTGATCTTACTGAACAAACGGAAGAAATAATGCCGAAGGGCTGGGCTTTACCATCTGCTCGCAATTTTCAACGTTATAACGCAAATCAATTATCCTATTTGACAGAAAAAATCAATGTAGGAATGTCTGGTAGACGTGTTGATCCAAAAGAATTAGCAAAGGAAATGCGGCACGCTACGACATCAGATGGAAGTCTGCGGTTTCAACCAAGTGAGTATTTGAAATGGCAGCAGATAGCTAGCTTTTTTAGCAGAACAACAGCTACTGCGCGGAAGCGAGCTGCTAGTGTAACTCTGTCCAATGAGGAACAAAATGGTGCGGACATAGTCACTGAAGATGATTATTTGGAGGACGAGTACTTAGAAGATCCACAGTCAGAACTACACAGAAACCTTAGAAATAGTGACTGCTTTCAAAACTGATGTATTAATGGCAATATTAATATACAAATCATTATTACTTAGAAATGCTTGACAATTTGCAAACTATTTTATCCTTTTGTTATTGTAAATCGTAGTAGTGCTGTATGCTGTATGGCAATAGTAGTGCATTGTAGCATCCCGTGCTACAAGTGTTAGTGTATGAAATATTAAAGTTTTGTGAAAATGTACCAGTTAACAATAATATAAGTAATAACCAAATAACAAAAACAATTGAAACTAAGTTGAGTAAAAAGTAGAAATATTTAAGTATGATCCACCCTCAGCAACCACTTGATATTTATTGCTTGTATTGCTCATTAGTAGCTCTAAAAGAGTGCCAATTGAATACATCCCCGTACCAGCAAAAGTTGACATATAGAGCAAAATGTTCAATTTTTGACAAGTTCATCATGTCAAGAATTAGTCATTACATAGTGTAAGACTAGTACTAAAACAGCTAGGTGACTAATATTTCGTGTGCATACATACAAACATTTAGCGTGTTAGTATGAGAAATATCGAAACGATCTAAACATGGACCGATCAAGTAACCCGCGATGACCGAACTACAAAAAAAAGGGAAAAACCGGTTTTACAGGGGGATATTTGAAAAAATTTAACTATGACCCACCCTTGGCAGCTGGTTCATACTTTCAGAATATGTTGGTTAGTAAAACGTCTAAACATATACGTAGTGAATATATGCCCGTATTGGGAAATTTTGAGTTATGATACAGAAAGTAGCATTTTGACCAATCCAACACTATCGACGTCTTGATGGTCATTCTAGTGTAACTAGACAAATAGAAACTGTTCGTGTACTATTTTCACTGTACACAATGAACAATATTAGGTGCTTATATGTTCAAAAAATTGAAGCAATTTATAAAAGTTAACTGGACATGAGTAGCCGGAAACTACTCTGACTCAATTATTTCAAAACAGCTGAAAAGGGGTCAACTTTGAGGGCCATTATCTTGGATATGGAGTTGAAATTCTCGGATTTTTTTGCATGGGCGATGTATTTGGGTCAATATAACTAACATTTGGTAAAACGGGCAAAATCCAAAAAACTTTTGTTTTTTTGGCCAAAAGAGGTCTGCTTTGGTCGAACTTCTCAGAAAGTCACTCAT
>JASANF010020248.1:0-11293 GCA_030248245.1 Trissonchulus sp. WLG1_4 | reverse complement strand
TACTAAACTTAAGGCTTAGCACCAAGCCTCCGCTTAAGCCAGTGCTCCGAGCCCTAAGTTAAAGCAAAACAGAGCCTATATACGCCTAAAAGCCCATGGTCTAATTTAAAAGAACTGCTAATAAGCATGAAAAATACATAACTTTGCTGCCGCGGTTTTTTCCCACAAATGGGTTTTTTCACCGCAGAAGTTTTTATTTAGAGCAAGGTTAGGCCTACGACATATATATATTTTGGTTTCCCGTAGAAACATTGTAATATAAATTTGGGCTACATGACAAAATATAGAAATGGGGGTTTTTCTTGTTTGTTGTTGTTTGAAAATGTTTCAAGTTTTTTTAAAGGAATTTTTATAAGTAACCCTTGAAAACCAAACAAAAATGGCCTGGAAACAAAATCCATAGGGTTTGCAATCTGTTGTGCATATCAACGTGCCTTATTCTCTGAAGTAAATTAGTCATTGTCATTGTCATTTTCCCGTCTAAAAACACTGCATCACAAAAATTTTAATTGGGCAAACTCTTGAAAAGTAAAGAACAGTACAAAACACTAAATACAACAAAATATACATAAATAGCAGCTATATAAAAATAAAGCCACAAAAGATGTACAAAATTGCGCCAATTAGAGTATATATACACTCAAAGTATAAATTACTTCTTCAAATATTCGAAATACAACTACGTATATACAACCTGAAAACGAAAACACAAAAAAGTTTTCCGGAAAAATCAGGAAATTGTGGCAAACCGCAAAATTAGAAAATCACCTAAAAAAATCCGAAGAAGTTTTCAGGAAAACCCAGACATTTTCCTGAAAAAACCCAGAAATTTTCCGAAAAAAACCCGGAAATTTTCCGGAGAAAACCCGGAAATTTCCGGAAAAAACCCGGAAATTATCTGGAAAAAACGAGGAAATTTTCCGGAAAAAACTCGGAAATTTTCCGGAAAAACCAGGAAATTATCCGGAAAAAACCCGGAAATTTTCCGGAAAAAACCCGGAAATTATCCGGAAAAAACCCGGAAATTTTCTGCAAAAAACGAGGAAATTTTCCGGAAAAAACTCGGAAATTATCCGGAAAAAATCCGGAAATTTTCCGGAAAAAACCCGGAAATTATCCGGAAAAAACCCGGAATTTTTCCGGAAAAAACCCAGAAATTTTCCGGAAAAATTAATTTCCGGATTTTCTCGGTTCGGAAAAAACCCGGAAATTTTCCGGAAAAAACTCGGAAATTTTTCAATTTCCGGGAAATTTCCGGAAAAAGTTTTCCTGTGGGGGGGCTGCGACCCTCTAAGGGGGGGCTCAAAACGCTAAGGGGGGGGAGGGCTACAGCCCCCCCAGCCCCCCCTAAATACGCCACTGAACCTTAGCTATCAGATTGGCTTTAGTCATTGTCTGAGAATACGATTTTACCTTCACCTTACCTGTGGGTAAAGTTAACCTAACTTTACCTGCAGGTAATTTTGAGAATACGGCCCCAGGAGCGCCACCATAAAGCTAGTTAAACACTTAAGTTTTGGGTCAAAACAAAATGGTAGTGTTTCAAGCCCAAAATTTAAGTACTTTTAAGGGGGCGCTCTGAGTAACTTCCAATAAATCAAATTACTAAAATTTTTTATTTCTTGCTGATACGAACTTTTTTGCTAATGTGCAATCAAGATGAACACCAGGCAAGCATTTTTGCAAAGTTTGATGAGTCTCGGAACATTTTAGCAATTTTTCTGACTGCATCAAAATTGAAATTTTGAAAAATTTGACTAATTTTTGAAATGACGTAGCTCAATGGTGCCTCAACCAAATTTAACAATCTATAGCTTAAATTAAAGACAATTATCTTGCCGAGGTGCCATTTTTGTTGAATTTTCGTTACCGACGACAAATTTTCAGTTATTTTAGTTTCTATCAAAAGTGACGTTTTAAAAAGCCTATCATATTGAGCCAAATCATAATAATTACAATTTATGAAGTTCGGCGCCTCCGTATACATCTGTTCTAACTGTCTGCAAAGTTTCAAGCGGATCGGTTTTCGCAGCTGACAGTAATCTTAAAAAAATGTACGCTATAGCTCAATTTCAGAAACCTGAAGTTTGCCTACGCATACGTATTTTCCAAAACATAGAGCTAATTTTTCTGTACTAAAATCCGTTGAGAAAAGTTTCAGAAGCCAAAAAGTAGCTAACGAAAAATTAGTTTGAAAAATAGTGTATTTTTGTCAATGTTGGTCAACGTATTTTGGAAATTTTTTTAGAAAGGTTTGCCTACACAAACGACCTTTTGAAAAGTTGCAACTAGCATTCAGCTACAAAGAACTGTTTCAAAAAGTACCAAAAGCCATATAGAATTTTTTGGTATACGAACATTTATGTATACGAACATTTTGCAAACGTTTGATTTTAATTATTCATGCAAAATGTATCAAAGGGCCTATTCCGTTACCGGATTAAACGGACTGGACTTATTTTAGTCCGAGGTTTTGGAATGACATATCGGACTAAACGGACTAAACGAGTTAAAATAAGTCAGCTGCTTAATTTTAGTCCGACCCCATTCCAAAACTACCACTGGACTAAACGGACTTAACATGCACGCTTAACATTAGCGTGCATATTTAAGTCCGTTTAGTCCGATTAAAAATCATCGCACTAAAAGTTAAGTCCGTTTAGTCCGGAGGTTTTGGAATGGCATTTTTAAGCTTAATTTTTAAACCGTTTAGTCCGATTATAATTAACCTTTTAATCCGGTAAAGGAATAGGCCCAAAGAATAAGTCGATACTATAGAATCGAACAATCTATCGAAGAACAATATATGCTATAGAAAAATGCACAATAAGCACCAGCAAAAACTACACAACTTTCAGCGGCCTCTGACCGCAGTTGGATGAGGTATATATGTACATAGGCATACATGTACACGGGGTTTCGGTCTGGGGGCTTGAACTGACAAAAACGCAAGAATTTTCAATTTGTGCTTTAAAAATAGGAATTTTTGCAAAAGTTGGATATTTTGAGCAATTTTTCGCTTTTTGCTGAAGCATTTTACAACGATCTGGGGCAATTTTAGAGTTATCGGACACCTTTTTTTCAGCACCAAGGAGGGGGGTGGTCCCGATGGGTCAAATGGGAGGGGGGCTTGTCCCATACTCTCAAATCTATGGGGGCTGCCCCCCCAGACCCTCATCTACATCTGTGTACAAATGGTTTGTCCCTTTTTACCCCGGCTGTCCCAGGGTCTTGGGTTGTTTTAGGGGTGAAGTGGGACAGTTTTTTGACGGCTTGTAAACTTTCAGCAGAGTCCATAAGAAACGTGTAAAAAAGAAGGCTCAAGGTGCGATAAGACGCCGCACAGTACGGCGTGTCAGAATCTAGGGGAGTGGGTAAAACCCAGCCACCCTGCCAGCCCCGGCCCCAGCCCCAGCCCCAGCCACCCTTGGGTAAAACCCAGCCACCCCACCAGCCACCCCAAATATATCATCGTAAAAAAGACATATAAATGTGTAATATATTGGTGAATACACAGGAAAAAAATTGAAACATATAAGAAGCAGATTTGCAGAAAATTAGTAGAATAGAAAAAGTACAAAATTACGTGATAACCGAAAAAAAGTCGGAATTCGAAACATTTTTTTGAAGTTCAAAAAGTATTCAGTTATGCAAAATTCAATCGAAAATATGCCCGCCATAATTTACCCCATTATGTGTATGCTTTGAGCCTTTTGATTGAAGGGCCTGAAGCTGAAAAGATTAAATAATTTTTTCAGCAACAGAAACGTTTGAAAAATTGCAACAAAAGAAAAATAAACATTTGAAAAAACTAAAAAAAGCAGGACAAACCTAAAAAATCTGCAGTACTGTTCTAGTGGATTCCCGATTCTTCAATCTTCATTTTCTCTTTTCAGATTTTTTGTGCTTTTTTTGTAGCCTCAAAAGTATTAAAAGTCTTTAAAAGACCCTGTTTCTATTGATTTATTATTCATTTAATTATTCCGCTGTAAAATGTATTTTTTACCATAATTTATTTTTTGTATTGAGTGAGTCTCGACTATTTTTCGACTTTTTTCCACTCTCCTAATTTTCTGCTTATAGTTTTTCCTGTGATTCACATGTTTTTTTACTATGATAAATTTGGGGTGGCTGGTGGGGTGGCTGGGTTTTACCCAAGGGTGGCTGGGGCTGGGGCTGGGGCCGGGGCTGGCAGGGTGGCTGGGTTTTACCCACTCCCGAATCTAGTCTTGAGAGCAAAAAAATTTTTAAGCATCCATGAAAAATTAACCCAAGTATCTGCATTCGCTAATATACAGCTTTCATGTTTTTTGGTACATTTCAGGAGTAAGTGTAGTGCTGATTGCAGGATTAATAACATTAGTTCTAATTCTAAACGTTCATTGATTTAGAATTTCCTTGATTTCCTAATTATTCGGTATTCGGCCGAAAATTTACTTTTCGGTACCGAATACCGAATACCCGTTTTTCGGCCGAAAACCGAATACCGAATACCGAATATATACCGAATTTTCGGTCCATCCCTAATCATAACGTAACTTATAATAATATGTTTACTTCAGCTTTGTTTACAAAATATTCTGCTCATTTATACCAAAAAATGTTACTTTTTCAAAATATAAAATGGAGAAATATATATGCATCGTTAACCTGAGCTCACATTTTTTACCGCCCTCACAGCTGCGGTGTCGCTCGGAAACGAGTTGGGGGGGGGATGGGGGGGGGAAGACCCCCCCCAAAATTCGGTCCCAGGGGAGGGAGGGGGGGTCCCGCCAGGGGAAAAAGAGGGGGGAGGGTCCCGGCGGGAGTAAAATTTTGGCCAAAATTTAAAAAAATCGGCATTTTTTTGTGAAATTTAAGCGATTTTTACAAAAATTTTCGCCAAACATTGTCAAAATCGGTGTTTTTTTGTCAAAAAAAGTAAAAATTGCGTCATTTTTGGGAGGGGGGGGTCAAAATGAGCTGACACAGGGGAGGGGGGTCCCACCAAGGGGGGGGGGAGGGGTACCCAAAATTTTGGTGCTGTTACATGTATGGAAACGACTCAAGCTGTCCTCAGCCTGAGAAGGCCAAGAGGATTACCCGTGGCTTGCCAGCAGGCGTTGCTTCTTTAACATATTATGTGTATATGTGTATGTTCGCCTGGCTGTGGGGGGCCACCAAGTAATCCGAGGTTCACGCTTGCTATTGTTTCTTTGTGCATAGACAATAAATTAATTACATTTTTTGACAAAAGAATTTCCATTTTTAGTTAAGAGGAGCAATTTTTAATAATGAAGAATACCATAAATACGAATTCAAAACGTCACTGCTGCTCAGCATCACGCTGTCGCTGACAGCCAATTTCGGTTCAGAAGTGCAGCTTTATTTATGATTCCACGGTAGCAAGTATCCTTTTATTTGATGCAAGCAACGAAGACTAAGCCTTTCCTAACCCATATACTAAGCCTGAGCCTAAGCACTAAGCCTAAGTCTAAGCACTAAGCCTCAACTAAACACTAAGCCTAACCCTAAGCAGTAAGCACTAAGCCTAAGCCTGAGGCCTAAATTCAAGAAAAAACATGCTAAGAAGCATCAGGAATAACTTTACCGCCATAAAAACCCCCAACTAGCTTCATATTTTGAAAAACTTTGCAGCTATAGCCCGGAATTTGTACTGAACCTTGTGTTGCAACGCTTCAATCAGCATGGTCCAGGTAGCTTCAGTAAAAGTTTTGTAACTTTTCAAAGCCTGCACCGATTAGCAAAATTTTTTCAGCATTTAGTAGCTTAGAAGTTACTCTTTCAATGGTAGCAGCAGGTTTTCATTTGATTCAGTATTTTTGCCTAAATCCAATTTTGCACATAAAGTTTTGTGAAGTTTAATTTTTGGACAAAGTTTGATTTCCAGCTAAAGCGTACATCCTACAAACTTTTAATCTAGCCTATTCGAAAGAGCGTTCATTTTGATCCCCCTCTAGGTTTGGAGGATATAGGGGGACTCCGGATCATTAGTCGAAAAAATGCCGTTTTTCCGACTTATTCCACCCCTAAGGGTTTTAACACCAATAATTTCACTCTAGATTTTTATTAAAAGGGGCGACAGCTATTTTGGGGACTAGAGATCAGATTGGGGGCTTGGCTGACGATGGAGGTTCTATATTTTTATTAAAAGATGGGGTACGAAGCGATTTATGGGCAAAAATAATTCCCCCCCCCCCCCCCCCGCCGAAACATTTACTGATGCACCAATTAATAGTGATATCTTAAAAATGTCTAAATTTTTTCCGAATTTAATCCAAAAAGTTTTAGATTGTATTTATAACTTATTTAAATAAGATTAAGACATCCAAACCTTTCATTAAAACGTCCAAAAACCCTCCGAATACCCTATAAAGATGTCCTAAACCCCTCCGAATACCATTCGAAGTCATTCGGATTCGGATCGCTGGTTTTGTTCTTATTCCTGTCCACAAATTTGTATTTTCTGAACTATGACCCCTTAAAAACTGCATTTTCAGTGTTATGGGAAGTGGCCAAATTTTGCTTATAGGCAAAAATATATAAAGTTTGAAGTTCTCCCATTCCTGAAGATGCACCCGAGTGCTCGTATGTAATTGTTTACAGTGACATGAACAATGCTAAGTTTTGGTTTTTCGCCTACTGTGAAGACTGAAGGGTACCTCAAATCTCAACACGAGTGATGGGTGAGTGAGAGTGAGTGGTGACTTCTTGTGGGGTTTTAGTCTTTAACGCCAGAATTAGTTGTTTTTTGTGTATTTTCAGACAGGCGATAAACGGAACATACGTGGCCGTGCATTGTGGGAACAGATTGGCCGTGAGTAACTGTTCCGATGCAGCAGTCGAAGCAGAATTTGCTTCAGCGTTGGAAAGTGGAGTTTACGGGCAAAAACAAGGATGGCCGGATCGTGCCGAGCACTCAGACGCCCGCGCTGTCCGCCAATGACGCGTCCCTGAACCCGCCCGGCTACCTGACGTCCCTGTCCTACGTGCCCGACGTGGGGACGGGGGAGGACGACCACCGCCTTATGGCCAAGCGGAGCTGGGACTTAGCCCTGGGTCCGCTCAAACAGGTGCCCATGAACCTATTCATCATGTATATGGCCGGCAATTCTATTTCAATATTTCCTATTATGATGGTCGGAATGATGTTCTTTCGACCGCTCAAAGCCCTGCTATCCCTGAACAGCGTCTTTGCGCCCCTGGACGAAGGCCGCAGCCTGATTGGCCAGAAATTTTTGTACTTTTTGGGCAATCTAATAGGAATCGGTTTGGCGCTGTATAAATGCTCGGCCATGGGGCTGTTGCCGGTGCATCAGTCGGACTGGCTTGCCTTTGTGGAGCCTCAAGAACGCATTGAATTTATGACAGGTGGTTTCAATTTGGTTTGATGCTGTGCTTTCTCTGGTTTATTACATATATTTATACATTATGCTTATGATTGTTGTTGTGACTATACATACGTGTTGATTCATATAACGCTCCGTATGTTTGTCTGTTTGTTATGTTTGTTTGGGTGCATGTCTGTCTATGTTGGTGGTCAACTTTTATATACTTTCTCTTTTTATTGTCACAAATATAGACTGTAGGCCAAGTCTGAGTTAGCATCAGAATACCTGTAAAGAGTTTTCAGACGAATAAACTTGGAGCTGACTTTTGTGCAATCTAGCAATATTTCTCTAATTTTTTTCGGTAAAGAGATTTTTTATTAAAATTTCGTGGCGGGTGCTTGAGGCGATCGCCATTACCACAATGGTGCAGCTGAGTAAATTTGCGTGAGGGGGAGGCAGACGGTGGGCGATATCTTTTGTAAATTTTAAATCACCGCTGCGACAGACACTATATTGTTTGTCGATAATTATGTACTACTTATGCTTAACTAGAGCCAGTTGACATCTCTATTAGAGTTAAAATAAGTCAGCAGATCACTTTCAGACTGCCTACTACTTACTAACTGTTATGGCTGATCGGACAAGCAGGATTTTACACGAGTCATTTAAAACTAACTCAGTCCAAGTTGAACCACATGATCGTATGGAGTTAACGTAGAATCTTTGACTCTGATTTTCAGTTTTATGAGTTTTCAAGCGGATTTAGTACAATGAGCCAAATTTTAGTACATTTTTGGGCATCCTGACCAGAGTGTCTAACATTCGTCTAGTGTTCACTAACCTACACGCAAATTATTTTCGTTGGGATACATTTTTTCACGTAACACGTTACAGTCTTTCCATAACAGTCTGAATCAGTGATGTCAGTGATATGCGCTGAAATATTTTAATGGGATAGTAGCCTTTATTTTCTGGAATTTGGTAAGATCTCAACGTCGTCGATTATTTGCATAGTCTGTTAGTGGAATGGGAATGCATAATTATTTGAGTTTCCCCTGACTTTGTCCAAATTGTGTAAGCTCTTTGGGTCGATTCATACTTTAGTGAGGCAAACGGGTTAACGAAGTAGGAATAAAATGAATGAAATGGTCATTTTGTCCGTTTTTGCGACTCATATTATATATATATAATATATATATATTATATATATATTAGGGATGTCGCGGATGTCACTTTTTTGACATCCGCGGATGCGGATGCGGATGCGGATGTTGACTTCTGACATCCGCGCGGATGCGGATGCGGATCTTTTTCGAATACGTTCTAAACAAGTTATGAGCCAAATTTTTGAAAAAATTTTCACCGAAAAATACATAATACACTAAAAATAGCAAGTATGAATGCAAGAATGAAATGAGGAATGAAGAAATGAGGCTTAGATAAAACAGTTTGTATCAAAGTTGTGCATTCATTATACATATATATCTTCTAAGCCATGCGCCGCCATCAACAGTTTGTTTAAAACGCTATATATTGGTTACAGGGGTTTTTTTTTCGTTTTCGAAAGTGTGCAAAATCTGTGCAAAATACTTTTTGACTGTGCATTTTACTTTTGTAGTGTGCAAATTTTTGTAGCCGAATTTGAGCCCACTAAGCCTGACATAAGGGTAAAAAATTCCTTCGGCACAAAGTCATCATTGCGCAATTGCAAGATTTGACAGAGCCTTTTACATGTCTCTTCATTACCACTGTGGTTGTGTGTGCAGTGGCGTACCCAGAAAAAAATTTTGGGGGGCAGTGAGTGCGATTTTTTTGTAAAGGATTAAAATGCACTTTGTAGCAATTTCAACACTCACAAAACGGCTTACAACCGTAAGATCACTAAACCACGAAGTTGCAGGGGTCTGGGGGCGGCAGCCCCCAGAAAAAAAATCTATGATTTTTTTAATTTTATACCGAATTTGGTTAACTGGAAACGTATCAGAAATTTTTTCTCATAAATTTTAAAACAGAAGGTGGCAACGTCACATCAGACAGTGAACTGCACAAGTAAATGTAGCATGATAATATACTCAGGTACACATGCAAATGCAGCATAATGTACTTGTGTATACATGCATAGACTTTGACGAAAGATAATGTATAACAAGGAAGAGTTGGTCATAGAGTCGCTGGGGTCTGGGGCGGCAGCCCCCAGCACAAAATTTGGGGGAAATTTTAGAATTTTAGGCCAAACTTGGTCAATTGGAGACGTATCGAAAACTTTCTCAGACAAAAAAATTAAAACACGGGGGAACGTCACATCAGACAGTGTAGCACACAAGCAAATATAGTATATTATACAATGTACACTCGTGTACTCGTGCATGCATAGGCTTTGATGAAAAGTAATCACAAGGAATACTATGCCACAAAGTTGCGGGTGTCTGGGGGCGGCAGCCGCCAGAAAAACATTTGGAAAATTTTGGTTTTTTAGGCCAAATTTGGTCAATTGGAGACGTATCGTATCGACGTAATTTTTTTCGGCGGGCTCTAAAAACCAAAGGGCGACCCTTGTGTACTATTTCACTTGGGAAAAATTTCGGGGGGGGGGGGGGGCGTAGCGCCGCCGCAACCTGGATCCGCCCCTGCTAATAGTATATAATTAATTTGGGTTTATGTATATGCCACTGGCGGTCCCACACTTTGATTTCGGGGGGGGGGGGGCGGAGGTCGGAAGAAATTTTTGACTATTTATAATAGCGTTTTTCAGCTTTACGCTAATTTGTTATAGCCGCAGCCATATCAAGGGCAATAAATTGAGTCTGTTTGTAGTAAAAACCAGTGGTGTACCCATGAAAAATGGAAAATTTTTCAATTTTTAGGTTGAATTTGGTCAACTGGAGACGTATCAGAAATTTTTTTCCGACAGCAAAATAAAACACATGATGGGAATGTCACATCAGACAGAAGACAGTGTATTACACAACTAAATGCAGTATAATATATACTCGTGTAGACATGCAAATGCAGCATAATGTACTCGTGACTCGTGTATACATGTATAGGCTTTGATGAAAGATAATACCAAGGAATAGGTAGTAAGCCACATAGTTGCAGGGGTCTGGGCGCGGCAGCCCCCAGGAAAAAATTGGAGAAAATTTTTGATTTTTAGACCAATTTCGGTCAATTGGGGACGCATAAGAAAAATTTTGCGGCCGGACCATAAAAACCAAAGGGGGGGCCCTTGTGTAAAATTTCAGTCGGGAGAAATCTCGGAGGGGGGGCGGCCACCCCCTCCATGGGACCGCCCCTGGTATATGCATAACATAGACACTAGACAGGTGTAGGGTCAGAGGTTCACGCAGGTCGTGAGTACCCGCTGGTTGTTGGTACCCAGGGATTGGCCTTGGCTTGTGTCGGAAAATTTGAGCCGTAGGTCAACCCGCGGGTATTCACTTCAGGTTGCGCTGCGCGGGTCGCTAAATTTTATTCCGACCGGTGAAACCTGGAAAATTATATACTACATCAGAAACAGACTCCAATTTTACAGAAGTGCCATTATAAGCAATGTGAACCATGTACAGATGTGCACTGCACTGAGCAATTTATACATACATGGACATCAGCTAAAAACAATCATCAGGTAGGCAGGTTAAATATGTAGAATGGTGGGTCAGAATGGGTCGCGGGTCGGCGTTTACGGCGCGAGTTGGGTCGCGGGTTACCCACGATTGTTGAGCTGCGGGTTGGTTTGGGTCGCACCTTGAAACTTTTGACCAGAGTGCACCCCTGTGCAGAGTATAACTCAGAAATTTTCTGAAATTTCACTGTAAATTGGCTAATAGGAGCCGTGCCCAAAAAAATTTTGGAACACAGAACAAAGAGGTGAGACTTCGTGGGGAGAGGACGCCGGACCGTCATTTCTTCTGGATTGAAAGGTTGTGCAAAGTTTGTGCAAAATAATTTTGGACTGTGCAAAA
>JASANF010020247.1:0-12716 GCA_030248245.1 Trissonchulus sp. WLG1_4 | reverse complement strand
AAAAAACAAATGTTCGTCGTTAAAAAACAAATGTTCGTCGTTGAAAGTTCGTCGTTGAAATTTTTCAGCGACGAGCTGTGGTTTTTTAGAACATTATTATGTTCTAAAAGACAAAAGCTCGTCGTTGAAAAAATTTTCAACGACGAACATTTCAACGGAGCTCAAGACATCCGTTGAAATGTTCGCCGTTGAAAATTTTTCAACGACGAACATTTGTTCTTCAACGACGAACATTTGTTTTTCAACGACGAACATTTTGCTTCGATAAATCGGGCCCAGATCTTTGAACTGATTTTTTTTGGGAATTGTAGATCTTTGTATTAGGCAGAAATTTTGGGTCATACTGTCACGCAACGAAACCTATGCTAAATTAAGCAATGTCCAAATTTGACATTTTTGCATCGCAAAAGTGTATTTTTATGGCCGCAGTATTGAATTATATTGTAACGCCAACAGTGAGCTTTTTGTACATCAGATACAACGGATAATGTAGTTTATTTTAGCATTCCACTATGGCAGGCGCACGGTTGCCGTGTTAGTACTCTAGGGTTAGGTACATTCCCACATTCTCAACTATGAGCGTTTAACTCAAAGGCTAGACCCTTAATCGACCGATTTTGTTTTGTTCACCATTTATTTTTTCACTATCGAATGTTTTTAATGTGAGCCAGTGACGTTTATTCTGCTGCGTGTGCCTTACTAAGCTCTTTACTGTTAATAATATATTTCAGCAGCCTTTTTTCCTGCTACTAGGCGGAAGCTCCTGAAAACTGGAATTTAGCCGAAAACATTTCACACTTGATTCAGATTCGTCAACTGTCTATTTCAAACTTTTTATCACAGCGGCTATTCTTTTGACGTTCCCAGACGAAATGATAGTTTCTAGCCCAGACAAGCCAACAGCCCGAAGCCTTGTTAAATTTGATTTAAATGTTGGACCGAAATTCTGCAAGCCAAACTCTTTGGGTATCCGGTTCAGACCCTAGACTCAGCCGCTCAAAAGACTAACCACGTTACCAGGCTTAGAAGCAGGGTTGTTTTGAACATGAATTTGGGAATAGCAGTAATGAGATATAAAAATGCGTCAGCAGTGGCCACTGGCTTAGGCTTTTGAATGGCTTGACAGAGTTTTTAAATTATGGTCCTTGCGGTTAACGTTATCGTTTTTTGCCTGGTTAACTTGTTTAACGTTCAGCTGTTGATATATTTTTTGTATTTGTATTGTTTTTCTACAATCATCATCCTATGAGCCTATTCCTTTGCGGGATTAAAGAAGTTAATTTTAGTTTGAACTAAGCGGCTCAAAAACTATGCTTAGTCATTTTGAACGAACTTGATTTCTATGCACGCTAATAACAAGCAAGCATGTTCTGTAACTTCGTTTAGTTCGGTGATGGTGCTTTATTTTTCGTTCGTCCGATAGCCATTCCTAAACTTCGGACTATAAAATAAGTCATTTTAAAAATAATAAATAACTTTTTAATTGTTTTTATCAAATCTTCACCCATTCTACCATTTATAATATAATTTTATTCTACACTATGTCAAGTCAAGAAGATGTTTTGTTTGTAGGTTAACAGAAGACTAACAAGCATCAATTTTATGCAAAATTTATAGAGTTTTGATCCATGGTCACAGCAGTCGCAGTCGTGACCAACAGAAGTATTTTTCAGTGCAGTGCAACATATTAATAGGTAGAATAGACATCACCTGGAAGAAGTCCCTTCAAAAGAAGTTTAACCTGTCGCTCACATTTTTTCAACTTTTATAAAGGTTTTCCGGTATTTTTGTAAAACTGTATATAAATTTTACGTCAAATGAAGTTAAATATGTTGAAAAAGGATTGCCTGTTTTGTGAAAAAAAGAAAAAATAGTGAAGATGAACGAGCCTGAGACTTTTGTGTGGACTTAGACAATGCTACACACTGCAACCCAACCCACAACTTTTGTCGCCACGATAAAACTTGAGTGGCACTTTGCTCACGTAGAGAACCCGACACCAGATTTAGATGTAGTCCTCCGAGTCTACTTCATTCAACCCCTCCCAGGGCCACACACACACGGTTTGCTGATTTACCTGCAATGACAGGGTTGGCCAACCTCAGAATTACGCCTGAATTAACAACCAGTATAAACCATGCAGGATTGCACTTGCGCGGTCATAAACACACCTGATCACCTGATACGACTCTTCCCCCCGATCCATCCCAAATTTCGTGCCCCAATTAAAAAAACAGCGTAGCACTCCACAACCCTCGGTTGACAATTCAGGTTTCTTCAGCTTTATATGTGTGTATGTTTTAAATTTACCCAACCTAGGGCACGAATTTCGACAAATCAACACACCACAGGGCTTAACAATAACAAACCTCTGTTCGGTTAGTGCATGTTTTGTGTAGCTATCAAGGTGTTTGCGAAAGAAAAAACACGGTGTAATTTGCGTTTGTAAGCCAGTGCAGACTCACAGTTGTAAATTGCAGTCTGTTTGAGTCTAGTCTAGCTCACATACCAGAAATTAGTGTCTGAATGACCATGTTTTGTACAGCAACTACTTAAACCTTAAGCTTACAGAATAAACTACACTGTAATAAACGCGTACTCGACCAATTAGGCATAGAAAGTTGTTTTCAAATATCCTTGAAAGTCAATTTGCGTTTTACTTAGTTTTGGGATGACTTTTGTTTTTGTTGTTGCTGCTTGTTTTGAATAATTCTGGAAGTCATTAAATTCATTACCTAGTTTTAGATAATTGAAGCGTCAGTTAATGAAAAAATTACGCTTAGGGCTTTGAAAACTATGGAAAACTACTAATTTGGCCATTTCGGCCCTACAGTAAGCTAGCTAACAACAACAAACCGAAGATAGCTGGCTGGCCGCCTGGGCCAGCTTTACACACGATCACACATTATAAAAAATTTACACACAAACACGCTCACAAATTTGCCACAGTGAATACGTGTGAGACGTGCAATTTACGTAGGGCAAAACAAATGTAAAGTCCTGTCGCTACTGAGGTAGCGACAGGAAAAAGTTTTTTTTGTGATCTAAAATCTACAAATTTTTTGCAAGGGACAGGGTGTGATACAGCATTTTGGAAAAAATCAAAGATTATTTTTAATATTTAATGCTTAAGATTGTTGCACCCTGCTCAGATTCAAATGCAGCTGTTAAATTTTGATAAAAATTTAAAATTTAAAACTGCAAAAATGTTATAAATTTTGCCAACAATGTAACAATAATAAAACTGAAAATTTTTTTATGCTAGACGTTCTAAACCGGTTACTGCAATTTTTACACATAAAAATTTAGATTTTTAACCATTATTATTTAGATTATTTAGAACTTAAATTATTAAATTATTTAGATTAAATTATTTATTTTTAAATTATTTAGATTTAGATTTAGATTAGTTAGATTTTTATTTCCCACATACATAAAAACATTCCTTACTCTTTTACTTTACGTTAAAATGCAAAACCACGTAGTTTTTGCATGTTAAAGCTTTTTTGCTTTTTTCATTCTTGTCAAGTTCAGGATTTCATTTCAGATTTCACAATCGAAAAAATTTATGCTGATTTCAATAAAAAATTTCAGTTGGTACACAAATGTAACAATTATATTCAGTTGCAAATCATACACTTTTTATAGGCTTTGTAAAGCGTTATAATTGTCACAAAACTTATCTGTCCGAGTAAAAACCAAAAACTGTTAAGTTGCTGGTAAAAGTGTATTTTTTGTGAACAAGCATGAACTGAATGCAGACTTAAGATCAGTGCCTCAATTTTTTTCATCTTCTTAAGATTCAATTTTCATTTTGGGCATCGGTTTGAGCTTGGGCTAAGGCTAAAGCCTGTTTCACACGAAGGGGATTTTCAAGGGGATTTTCCCCAGAAGGATCCTCATGGGGATCCCCGTGGGAGTTCCCACGCTTCCCCAAGAGGATCCCCGAGGGGACGCATGGGGAACGAAAGGGATTTTGTTGGGGACGCGTGGGGACACATGTGGATCCCCACGGGGATCCCCATGGGTATCCGCTTGGGAAAGCCGTTCACACGAGGCAGACTCTCGCGGGGATTCGTGCATGGAATTTTAAACGGCTTCCCAGTGTGTAGTATTGTTGTGGTGGTTGCATATTGATTGAGGATCCCCATGGCGATTTCCTTGGGGACGCGTGGGGACGCAAGGGGATCCCCTTAGGGATCCCCCTGGGGATCCCCTTGAAAATCCACCTTGTGTGAAACAGGCTTAAAAAATGAAAACATGGACGCCCCTATGAGAAAATTTAATATAGCTCAATCACAAAAGCGTAAAAAATATTCATTTAAGAATCACGAAACTATTGCACTTCTGCTTCTAGCTGTCAAACATAGCTATAAGACGTTTTAATTGTTAATGTTTAATTAACTTAACCATTTAATTGATTATTGAATTCACTTTCTCATCAATCCATAGCCAAAGTCTGACAAAATATAGTTGCACCACTTGAGAAAACGAAAGATGTGATTTCGTTACGAAAAAAATAGATTTTGACTCTGAAGCCTGTTTCACACAGACACGACGGCGCATTTTGCTCCATGGCGCGTTGCACGAAACGCTCCATGGCGCATTTCATGCGCATCACATGGCGCATACAGAGTACGGCAAGTACATAGTTGCACAAGTCATGCCTGTGAGTAAAATAATTAAAGTTTCACAAGTCATGCCTGTGAGTAAAATAATTAAGTGGCGCAACATTTTTTGTCAAACTTTAATTAAGTGCTTTCAGATCAGTGGTGGTGTCCAGCAGCAGCGACCACGAGCGACAGGAGACTGTCATAATCCCCAGCTGTGTGACAGTCAACTACACCGCCGGCCCTCCCTTCCCCAACTCAATACCCACTCCTGCCGCTGTGCTGAAACCGGTGGGAAATAGTCCGCTTGTACTTGTGACTGCGTCCCCGTCTTTGCCTGTACTTGACGCAAAGTAAGGATGCGAGTCACTGATTTTAATGAAGCATAAGGGTCGATTCATACTTGCAGCCGTAATATCCGTTCCGCCGGTTAATAGCGAAAGAATCATGCCACTAAAAAAGAATGAAATAAGAATGTGGCGTGATTATTTCGTAATTTGTACTGAGCGGACATACGGCTGTGAGTATGAATCGACCCCAATGTTGATTTTTTTCTCAGAACAAACCGTGAACGACCAGTGGCTGTTTTCGCAAAAAATTCCATTCATGCTCTGCTTTGCAAATCTCTGCTTTGGTTACTCTGATTATTGTTGCTTAGAAATTAGCACTAGGCCTTTCTGAAAACGCGTAACTTAACGGAACATTATATTGTTTTTTTTTCATTTTTTCAAGTTTTTTTCTAGTAATGAATCATATGTTTTTTCCGTCACCAATTGTTACAGAATGACAGAACAACGTAATGGAGAAAACCCTTTTCGACCCTCTGGCGATCTATCTCACGAAGTTCAGCCTATTGTCGAGTCATTTAAACAAAGACCCTTCCCAGTGAGTCCGCACGGAACGCCGGAAAAATGTCTGTCTAAGCCTGAGCCTGAGCCAACGGACACCACACGGAAGGAGAAAATACAAACTGAAAAACAATCACACAATGTGAATAGCGCCAATGATTCAACATATAATTCTGCTTCTGTGCCGACCACTGGCTTAGCCCCAAGCATGGGATCTGCTACCCACGTTACTTTGAATGAAAAAGGCAACGGTACAACGACAAGTGTTATAAATGGTGTTCAACAACAAACTTCGGTGGAAGTTCAAAGTTCAACAATTCCCATTAATCCCAGTCATAAGCCAGAAATGGTACGCATTGAAGATCCAGTGAAAGGCAAGAAGTGCGGCTGCTGCAGTCTGCAGTGATAATTTATTATTCATTAATTATTAATTAGTTGTATTGATTCATATTTGTAACACATATATCATCAGGTATCACTTTTTTTCTAGTTTACTATCATCCATCGAAAAAAACTACGGTCATTAATGTCGTTACATTGCTAACTAAAATCTTGTTGTTAGCTGTCAGAGGGTACGCTTGGGTAAATTAACAGAAAATATTATCTTAAAAATTTTCTTTTATTTTATCATACACTTATAATATATTTGTGTCATCTAGTCATATAAATCCATAGGTATATAAGTGTAGGTTATAGACTTTATGTTGCGTGATGCTGCAACTGCTGCAACAGGCCTATTCACACGAGGGCGCATGAGCGGGCGCATACAATGAATGGAATATTCACACTGCCTGCTGCATTATTTCACCACAATGCAGTAAAAAGTGTGCGTGTGCGCTCGCTCAGTTCATGCTTCATGGCGTGCGCTATGGCGTATGCCATGGAGCAAAATGCGCCCTCGTGTGAATAGGCCTGTTGCATATAAACATAAAGCAAACATGTAAAAGTATTTATACTTTATTTAATATGTATATACATACAATAATGCATTACTTGTGATGAAATTTGCTAAATGACTCTTTAGCAGTTTTAAACTAAGATGAGACAAATAAGAATGGACAAACTTGAACGACAATTGTTGGTTGTAAACGAGCTTATGTAATTTGCCTACCTGAAATTGTACCAGCAAGTTTTATTCAACAGTTTATAAAACTTATATTAAGAATTGTCCGAAGAACTTTCAGGGGCCAGTTCCTAAAATGCAAAAACGAATAAATTTAGTCAGTTTCATCCATCATAGGAAATTAAACCAATTAATAAAAAATCGTCTCCAAGACGTGTTGGTGCTTTTTCGTGGTATTTTCTTGTCTTGTGATTAGCTTTATTATGCTTTTGTGCTCAGAGTCTGTGTAATGTTACGGAAATTATAGGTCACTGCCGCCTGTACATAAAATTGCGAATAAAATTCGACTTGCTTTTTTCACTAATCAAACAGCTTAAACAGTTTAAACAGCAAACAAAAGAATGCATGTCTTAAATTCTTCTGCTGTAACATGTATCTGACAACCGCACGAATCTATGAAACAGGTTTTTTACTGTTAAAAACTTAAAAATTTAAGAAGCAAAAACGTTTCTAAAAAGTTCGCATATTTAAGGCTAAATAACATCATTATGACCAAAACCTCGTTTAAAAACTGTACGCCAAAAATCTTGTTCATTTTCATCACCTTGTGTTGGCGGGGGCGGAGCCAATCGTTGTGTCCTGGCGACCACGTGATGTTGTTCTGGATGCTGATTGGCTGACGTATAATTACCCCATTCCCATTGGCTGAAATACCAGCCAAAGCAAAAACTGGTGACCAATAGTGCGAAAGTAAGAGCTATTGTACGCAACGGCAGATTTTTCACCACCTGGAATAGCGTATCTTCTGATTCGCGCTGCAATACGCAAGTGCGTATCTGTGAGCTAATTTCTTTATGTTTTTCGCGTATTTCTTGCATTAAAGACTCAGCTGACTTGAGATTGGAAGTTATGTCGTTGACGGCCTCAGTGTCCGATCCAACGGATTGCGGGGATGATTGACGTTTATAGGCGGAGCTTAGTTTGAATGGTTGTGGGAGGGGCTTGGCTGTTCTCTTCGCTAAGTGGCTACTACTGGTTTGGGTTGTCGAAGATCTAGGCGACAGGCAACCCGGAACCCAAGCCCACATTTTGATTTGCTGTACATTCGGCTCAATCGATTTTGAATCGTCCCAAACGCTGTTTCGATCTTCCACTGTTGGAGGAACCTCTTTGGCCAAAATCAGAAAACGGTGTCTTTTATAGGGATCATAGTGTGGCTAAAATTTTGAATATTTGACCAGAATATAATAATCAACGCAATTATGACACCAATTATACCTAAATATACTAAAATGTTCGAATCTAAGGTATGAAAGTAAGGTATGAATGTTTAGGTAGTATGTAGGTACAGTATGTATGTAGTATACTCTTGGTAGTATATAGCTATAGTATATAAACCTATAGGCTATAACCTCGACAATAAAACTTTACATCATCGACACAAAAAAATTTGATTGTGTAATTTAAAAACCTAATTACTAGTTACACCTACAATAAGATCTTGAAATAACTTATAATGCAATAATTTAGCGGAAAAATGTGTTGTTTTGGAACACAATGCTGTTTTCATGCGTATATCATGCCAAGTCCGATTGTTAGTACAATTGAGTAGTACTGAACAGACTACAAAATCTAGCGTTAGGTTCGATTCATACTTACAGCCGTATGTCCGTTTAGCCGACGAAATTATGAAATTTATAATCACGCCACTAATTATAGGATATAAGATCAGATTGTGGCGTGATTATTTCGTCATTTTGCCAGCTGAACAGACATACGGCTGTAAGTATGAATCGACCCTTACCTGCAAGAAGATTTTGACATTGACCATCCCTTCTTGATCGATAAACCCGGAGTTCGGTTTCACAATATAGCAATCAGGCACCGTCGTTTTGATCTTAAAAGCAATTCGTTTGCTGGTAAGGTTGTGTATTTTTAGCGGTCGTAGTTTTTTCTGAAACCGTAGCACATCATGCGGTGTTGTCACCACAAGCTGAGGTCCTGACGTTTCAAGGGCCCAATTAGCGTCTTTCAAAGCCTTAGCCTTAGCCTTGCTTTTGTGACCTTTTTTACGAGGTGACATAACTTTAGGTTAAGTTGAATTAATTAATAATGAATTGATTCAATCAAGTTTAATTGGTTGATTTAATTAATCAAGTTGCAAAATCAGCTCATGAATAACGACTAATGAATATTCTATTGTCAGTAGAGTTTGTAGTACTTACCATATCTTGTGAGTTCTTTACATAGTTTTATTTAATTGTACTACTCTTGATTGTACAAATAATGCTTTCAAGCAGAGTCATTTAAAAATTGCCTGTTCTGTTTTTTATAGCGTGTACATGTGTTTTTAACGTGGTCAATTCTAACAAACGCGTATGAGACTGATTTTAAAGGCCTGTTCACACGAGGGCGCATTTTGCTCCATGGTGTATAGGCTATGGCGCATTGCATGGCGCATGCCATGAAGCATGAGCGGGCGCACGAGCGGGCGCAGTCTATTTTCACACTGCCTGGCAAGTGTGTGTGTGCGCCCGCTCATGCTCTCTCATGTGAATAGGCCTTTAGACATCGCTTGCTGAATGAATACTCATTGACAAGTTTTAGCTTTCCAAGCTGTGGTATCGAATTTAACTAGCTCTCAATTTTCCTAATATAAGTTTTTTGACCTTTCCAACCATTCAAACACAGACCACGCATCAATATCCTGTCAGTTAGATGTATTGTCCAGACGATTTATTAAAAAAACTAATTTTAAGGCGAAGTCCTGAACATGAATATCAATACAAGTGGTTTATTGGTTTCTCCAAGCATACCAAGTGACGTGTGGGTGTGACTATTCACTATTCCTGCCTCATATTTTTTGCGAATTTCAAACAGCTACAGAAACCCTACGAGTGTCAAATAAATTTGTCTCTAATTGCCCGCTTCCATTTCCAACTGCAGGTTTAAGATTTAAGGTTAAAGTTTTAAGGTTTATGATTTAAGGTCGTGTCAGGTTTAAGGACAGCTGCGAGCTGTAGCTGTAGGAGAAGCTTCTGTATCTAGCCAATATACATGTAGACTCAGCGTAAGCATGAGTGCATGCAGAAGCTACGTACCGCCGGAAAATTAGTATCATTACTTTCGACCTGCCATTGTGAATATATAATACGTAAACCTTAAAACCTAACCTGCCGCTGGAAGCTAGAATATAGATTTAAATTGTGGAATTCATAAAGGGATCTAACCATAAAAAAACCAGTCGTTCAAATTCAGTAATTTAGAGTATAGCACCCAAAAATTCTGCATGTATTACATAGGTTAGAATGCTGCCCTTAGACTGCGTTTAGCAAGAATGAGCTAAGACTGCCTTTATGCACTCCAGCAGAAGTGTCCGAAGTCAGCCGGAAACGGTAAAGTTACTCCGGGTACACGGTATTTTTCTAACACCTGCTCCTGCTGCACATTTTCTATTCAGACTTTTTGCGCGTGAAATATTCTCAGAGCTAAGTATTTTTGTTGACCCAATTGCGAACGGCGTGTGTAGCGGTAGGCCAAAGTCTCCAATTACTTCTTTACTTTCTCCTCAGGCCTGGTAATTTTGCTAACTTCGGTTATTAGCGTCCTCAGCCCAACAGCAAAACCATTTAGCCATCCATCATTGACGGTAATACGTTTCCAGCAAAGCCCTTATAAGACCGAAATTTGGAGAGACTAATTTTTTACCAAAATTTGACGCCAAATCGACTTAAAGGTACTTGAGACGTCTAGAAAAAACAGCTGTTTTTTCTTGCCTTGTTAAGTTACGTCATTCTCTGTACAGTAGGTAGTTTTTCTAACCTAATCACATTCGCATAAAAACCCAAATGTCTATTTTTTGAAAGAAACAAAAACTGCCAAATTTTGTGCAGTTGACTGGCTTTTAGGTAAATTGAATTTAGATGCTTCTTCTTCTCGAAGTTATCTCAAAAACTATCACACAATCATAATATTTTCAGGGTTTTTTGGTATACCATACATAGAACAATGTGGCAAAATAGCAGCTTTGACCGAACTTTCTTCCTTTGGGCTAAAGACTTAGGTTTAGGCTTAGGGCCGATTCATACTTACAGCCGTATGTCCGTTCAGCCGACAAAATGACGAAATAATGACGTCACATACGCTGGCTTATTCACTGCACTAGGCTGCTAGTGACGTCATTCTGCAGGCTGAACGGACATACGGCTGTAAGTATGTATCGAGCCTTAGGGTGTATGCATCTTTCTTTTTTCTACGATCATCTACTTGAAAGTAACCCCGATTTTTTTATCTAACCAAAAGAAGCTTTCATTAACGTCATTTACATATGGTGACCAATGGTTTAAATAATTTGTACCAAGAGTACATAATAGGAAGAGTATGACACTCTTCCTATTATGCCTTCGGGCGTGCGTCCATTGCGGAGCGCGAAATAGCCCGTTTATGTACGGTTTTGAGGTGGGGGGTACCCCCCCTCAACCGAAGACCCCGTACTCAACTGAGGGGGGTACCCCCCTCAAAATGATACCCCGTACTCAACTGAGGGTGGGTGGGTACCCCACCACAGTTCAGTATCCCGTCTTCAGTTGAGGGGGGTAGGTAGTGGTACCCCTCCTCATTTCAAGACACTAAGCAAGACCTTGCGCTACCCCCCCCCCCCCCTCAGTTCAGTACCTCGTCTTCAGCTGAGGGGGGTACCCCTCCCTCATTTCAGCGCATCAACGAATGTCCTTGTTGACATCAAAAACTAAGGGACTGTCAACTCCGCCTCTATAATTTTCATGTAGGTTCTGTTGGTTGTCGCTTCATCGTATTAATTTAAAACCTAAAAAACTTACAAAAACACTCAAATTGTACAGTACAGCCTTCTGCAAAATCGATACTAGATTTTTTTTTTTTGAAACGTTTCGACTGGTTGGAGTTAGCTTCTGTAGTTATACATACATAGGTCAGTGGCTTTCGTTGGTTTAACCGCAAATAAGCAGATAATTTTATGTACATACATAAGTACCCATTATAGGTAAAAACGCTCAAACTAAATATTCTAGAAATTACGAGTGCGTTATACAATATCTAGCTTAATCGGTCTTACAGGCCATTTAAAGCTGCGAAATCAGTATGGACCTACACTGTTACCGTGTTTATCTTTCATTCTGTATTTCCGTTCATAATGGCCTCTTTCCTTCGTTCAGCCTAGACCCAATGTCAGTATCCAATTTGTTATCTAATCATAACATACCACGGCTTTGGCCTAACAAATTTGTAGATTCTAATTAATCCTGTGTAGCTGGGACTAACCAGTGCATTATAGTCTGCTATGTGATTTTACTTAAAATACACTGTTAGGTTGGTTTTCTGTAGGTAATGTCTGCGAATGACATAACTTAAATATATTTTGGCGCTTATTAAATAGTGGACTAAACGGACTAAACGAGTTAAAATACATAATTTAAAACAGCGGCCTAATTTTAGTCCAAAAGTTCGCAACGGGTCGAGATTTCATAACCCGACCCGACCCGACCCGACCCGAGCGAATGTCTAACCCGAGCCGACCCGACCCGACTAAGCATGGGCACGTTTACAAAAATCTGTTAACATTTAAACGCTCGCGTTTACAGATGAGAAAACGCGTTTAAACGTTTAAACGCGTTTTCCGGTTGTAAACGTTTTTTGACCGTTTAAACGTTTAAACGTAAACGCGTTTAAACGTTTAAACGTTTAAACGTTTAGACGTTTTAACGCGTTTAAACATTTAGACGTTTAAACGTTTAACCGCGTTTAAACGTTTAAACGTTTAAACGGTTTAACAAGTGAGCGTTTAGACGCGTTTAAACGTTTAAACGCGTTTAAACGTTTAAACGGTTAAACAAGTGAGCGTTTAAACGCGTTTAAACGTTTAAACGGTTAAACAAGTGAGCGTTTAAACCCGTTTAAACGTTTAAACGTACTAAACGGTAAACGGTTCGAAAACCGCGTTTTTTGAACCCGTAAACGTTTACACGGTTCCAAACCGTTTAAACGCGTTTAAGCGGTTCAAACCGTTTAAACGTTACCTTGCCTAGACCCGACCCGACCCGACTTCTACTGAAGCTGCTATAGAAACTCTTGAGATTTCCTTATCACTTTTTTGTTTACAGTTATTTATGTATTTCATATGTTAAGCTACAGCATAAATGTACATGGGGCGGTCTGGGG
>JASANF010020246.1:0-14703 GCA_030248245.1 Trissonchulus sp. WLG1_4 | reverse complement strand
ATTTTAGAAAAATGTAAATTTAACTAAATTTCTTAAATACTTTCGATTTGCTCAAAATCAAATTTTGCGACCGCTCGAAGACAGTGAGGTGCATTAATGTGCCAAATTTTACGTTTTCTTGTTGAGCCAATTTTTTAAAATCGCAAGCCGAAAATTTGCATTTGTATTCACACGCACTTTATTTCATCATCATGCAGAAAATACTGCTTTATTTTACAAAAAATTTACACCACACTCAATAAAACACCGAAAATTTTAAAGTATATTCAAAAAACACAGCTACTAGTGTTTTTCAATATTCCAGAATCCTTACATACGTGTAAATACACTGGCTTATAAAGCAATTTCTGTGAAAATCTATTTTTCTTGTTGAAAGAAGCTCAAAAGTTTTCAAACTTTTTTTCATGTGATATGGACATCAATATCAAACTGATGAAAATTCAAGTTTGAACAACTTTTGTTCTTACGAAGTATGGTTATTTTTGCACGTTTTCAAAATAATGGCCAAAACCCACATTTCAGGAGCGCCACCTTAAGGTAGCGCTCAGCAACAAATCTCATGTTTGGCGCTCAGCTCATGCAATAAATAGCAATACCATTTTAATTGTATATCAAAGAGACATCAAAAAAACCTATTTACAATACAGTTCAGCACTTTAATGTGAATGTGTCAAAATTGATGACCATGTCGAATTTCCTATTCACACTAATTTTGTTTTTGACCTAGCTCAGCGAAACTTCAACCGATTTTGATAATCTTGGTATCAATAGAAAGATCTCTCAAAAATCTAGACGTGATTGACCTTCGATTTTTCATTTTTAATTTTGATTTTGCAAAAAATCGATTTTTCAAAAATCAGTCGTGTTTGAGCGACTACAAAAAGTGCTGCGGGCCAAAATTTGAAAATCGAAAAACTTTCACGTCTGCATTTATATTCTTTCTTTCATTGTGCAAATTTTCAACTCAATCGCAAACGGCACCTGGGACTCAGGTCTAAAAAAAGTAGTCGGTTTCGATACGCAAAAATGTAAGGTTTGCCCACACGTTTCACTTTTTCAAAAATTAGACCTTTCCTAGGACTGCATATTTCCGTTGAAAAAGTTACAAAAAGCCATACTCAATTTTTTAAGAAATTAAATCAAAAAATTGACATTTTCGAAGATTTATCAGCTTTGTAGGTTTTTCATTTTGGATTTGCTATTTTCACGGCTAAATAACTCAGCAAAACTTCAACTATTGTTAAGTTTAATACATCAATTTAAAGCTAAGAAGCTGCATATTTCAATGATAATTAGTAATCGATTTCATATGGAAAACAAAATTTTTTTGCTAACGGCTGACAAATTTGCTCCAAAAATCTAAAAAAAAATTTATCATAATATGCGACATCAAATAAATATATTTTCATTTTGAACAACTTTCCTTCAGTACATTATGGTCAAAATGGTTGCTGAAAAAATGGCTAAAAAGACCGAAAAGTTGGTTCCCCTGAGCGCGACCCTTAGGTGGTAGTAACAAATGTGCAGCGATTTTTAACTTTTTGAAAAATTTAGTTGATTCAAACTGTATTTTTTGAAAATAAAGTTTGTAAAAAATTGATTCATATACACAAAATGAAGTCAGCGGGATCATGTAAAAAATTTTTAGGAGCAAGTCAAGCCAACAAGCCAAATTACACAACAGGAAAATGGAAATTTAACAGTTTTGGCCACCTTTAGCACATGCGGAGCGCATAAACACAACAATGAACATGAATAAACTTTTGCTGATTTTCTAGACCCAAAATAAAAATTTTTTAAATTGCTCATTTTTTTGCGCAGATAAAGAACCCGGAAATTGAGTGTGACTAGACACTTTTTACTTTGAAACCGTATATTTCATTTAATAATTGACAAATCATAAAATCGTCTATTTTGGGTCTAGATAATTCACTTTTAAATATTTTTGCCATTTTTCGCATGTTTTTGTTTTTTAAACTTTTCAAAAAGTGGCCAGATTTGAAAGTGCTCAAAAAAGCCAAATTGGTCTACTTTTAACACGTGCCATACAAATCATCCTTACAGTTGTACAATAAGACTTTGTTTAAAATGTAGAAGAAAAGTAGCGCTTTCTAACGATAGAAAAAATATGCGCTAAAGTTAATTAATTATTGAAAACTAGCTGTTGAAAAACACTGCACATTTTGTTACTACCACCTTAAGGTGGCGCTCAGGGGAACCTACTTTGGGGTTTAATTTTTTCAGCGACAATTTTGACCATAATGTCTTGAAGGAAAGTTGTTCAGAATAAAAAGAGCTTTTATTTGATGTGCATATTGCGATAAAATTTTTTTTAATATTTTTTGGACGATTTTGTAGCGGCAGCATAAAATTTTTTGTTTTAATATAAACTGATTACTCATATTACTGAAATACGCGGTTTCTTAGCTTTAAAATGATGTATTAAACATAAGAATACGTTAAAGCTTTGCTGAGTTATTTAGCCGGGAAATAGCAAATAAAAAATGAAAAACCTAAAAAGCTGATAAATCTTCGAAAATGTAAAATTTTTAATTTAATTTCCTAAAAAATTGAGTATGGCTTTTGGTAACTTTTTCAACGGAACTATGCAGGCCTAGGAAAGGTCTAATTTTTGAAAAAGTGAAACGTGTGGGCAAACCTCACATTTTTGCGTAGCGAAATCGATTACTTTTTTTGGACCTGGGTCACAGCTACCGATTGCGATCGAGTTGAAATTTTGCACAATGAAAGAAATTCAATTCAATTTTTAAATTTTGGCTCTCAGTACTTTTTGTAGCCGCTCAAACACAACTGATTTTTGAAAAATCGATTTTTTGCAAAATCTAAATTGAAAATAAAAAATCGAAGACCTTTCACGTCTAGATTTTTAAAAGGTCTTTCGATCAATACCAAAGATGATTGAAATTGATTAAGGTTTCGCTGAGCTAGGTCAAAAACAAAATTAGTGTGAATAGGAAATTGAACATGGCCATAAAAATTTGACATATTCAACATCAAATGTGCTGAAAAATATTGTAATTAGGTTTTCGAGGTCCTTTCCACGTAACAATTAAAGCTGGAATTGCTGTGAGTTGCATGAGCTTGGTTCCAAACATGACTATTTTTGCTGAGCGCCACCTTAAGGGGGTAGTGTCGCGAAAGCAGTCGATTTTGCGTAACTGTAAAACATTTTTAGAAACAAATAAGACTTTATTCTTTATATATTTTGAAAATATATGTTGAGGCAAGTATTTTCGCCAAGTTTCATCAAAATTGATGCAGTATACTGTTTGCAGTGAGGTCGCAAAGTCGGAAAAATGACGTTTTAAAAACCTATTCACATTCCATTTTTTCGTCACAATTATCAACTTATTTGTTTAGTTTGTTTACATAAACTAAAAGGACATATGTTGTAGTTTATGCACACAAAATTTAGTGCAAATTGCTTGAGTGGTTGCGGAGTAATACCTGTTTGAACTGTGAAACTGTGTGTAAACAGTGAAGTACTCACACCAATAATGATAAACTGTGAAAAATTTAGACGCTTATTTTAAAATCAAAAGAAAAACGAACCTTCATTTTTCTTTTTCCTTATTTGTGGCAAAAAACCGTGCGCCGACACGTTATGTGTGGTTCACAAGCTGGCCAATCTGATATCTGGCTGAATTTTTGAATTTTCATGTCCTTATTGTGTGATGACTGGCTTATAATCGGTGATTGGTTCAAGATATTGGTAGATATTGGTAGTCTACTGTCTGGCAGTACTTATTTAACACAGTATAGCATTGGACTAGTTTCTCAGTGAACGTACAAGTTCAAAGCAAAAAGATCTCTTTTTGCAACCTATGAGCAAAACTGCTTTCGCGACACTACCCCCTTAAGGTGGTAGTAACGAATGTGCAGTGTTTTTCAACAGGCTATTATTCAATAATGAATTAACTTTAGAGCATAATTTTTATATCGTTAGAAAGCGCTACTTTTCTTCTACATTTAAGCAAAGTTTTATTGTACAACTGTGAAGATGATTTGTATGGCACGTGTTAAAACTAGACCAATTTGGCGTTTTTGAGCACTTTCAAATCTGGCCACTTTTTGAAGAGTTTTAAGGTGGTAGTAACGAATGTGCAGTGATTTTTAAATTTTTGAAAAAATTTAGTTGATTCAAACTGTATTTTTTGAAAATAAAGTCTGTAAAAAATTGATTCATATACACACAATGGCCAATGAAGTTAGCGGGATCATGTGAAAAATTTTTAGGAGCAAGCCAAGCCAACAAGCCAAACTACACAACAGGAGAATGGAAATTTAACAGTTTTGGCCACTTTTCTAAGCGCATGCGCAGCGCATAAACACAAAAATGAACATGAATAAACTTTTGCAAATTTACTAGACCCAAAATTAAAATTTTTCAAATTGCTTATGTTTTTGCGCAGATATAGAACCCGAAAGTTGAGTGTGAATAGAAAGTTTTTACTTTGAAACCATATATTTCATTTAATAATTGACAAATTATGAAATCGTGCATTTGAGTTTAAAAAATCACTTTGGAATATTCGTGTAATTTTTTGTATGTTTTTGTTGTTAAAACTCTTCAAAAAAGTGGCCAAAATTTTAAATTTCATAAACTCCAATTGTTCTAGTTTTAACATGTGTCATACAAATCATCTTCACAGTTGTACAATAAAACTTTGCTTAAATGTAGAAGAAAAGTAGCGCTTTCTAACGATATAAAAATTATGCTTTAAAGTTAATTCATTATTGAATACTAGCCTGTTGAAAAACACTGCACATTCGTTACTACCACCTTAACAACAAAAACATACAAAAAATTGCACAAATATTCAAAAGTGAATTATCTAGACTCAAAATGCACGATTTCATAATTTGTCAATTATTAAATGAAATATATGGTTTCAAAGTAAAAAGTGTCTATTCACACTCAACTTTCGGGTTCTATATCTGCGCAAAAATATAAGCAATTTGAAAAATTTTAATTTTTGGTCTAGAAAATTTGCAAAAGTTTATTCATGTTCATTTTTGTGTTTATGCGCTGCGCATGCGCTTAGAAAAGTGGCCAAAACTGTTAAATTTCCATTCTCCTGTTGTGTAGTTTGGCTTGTTGGCTTGGCTTGCTCCTAAAAATTTTTCACATGATCCCGCTAACTTCATTGGCCATTTTGTGTATATGAATCAATTTTTTTACAGACTTTATTTTCAAAAAATACAGTTTGAATCAACTAAATTTTTTCAAAAATTTAAAAATCACTGCACATTCGTTACTACCACCTTAAGGTGGCGCTCCTGAAATGTGACTTTTCGAAAAACGGCAGTCTGGGGCCAATTTTAGATGCACAATGGCAATCTGGTGTAAAAACATGCTTAAACACAAAAAATGAAGTTGATTGAGACAAATTAGCATTCGCTGGAGACCAAACGTGAGTGGAAATTCGGCTTGCGATTTCTCTTCACAACTAACTAGCTGTTGCGCAACCAGTAGTTCATTTTGCTCGCCTCAACGTGATCGAGCGGTCGCAAAGTGTCATTTTTCATGGATATGCTCGATATATTGAGAAACACTAAAATCGTGATTTTCGAAAAACATAAATTTGACTAAATCTTTTAAATACTATTGATTTGCTCAAAATCAAATTTTGCGACCGCTCGAAGACAACAAGGTGCATTTATGTACCAAATTTTAACTTTTTTTGTTGAGCCAATTTTTTAAAATCGCAAGCCGAAAATTTGCTTTTGTATTCACACGCACTACATTTCTGTCTCATTCAGAAAATATTGCGTTAGTTCACAAGAAAATTACACCACACTGAATAAAACATCGAAAATTTTTAAGCATGTTTCAGTAAAACGCAGCTGCTAGTGTTTTTCAGCCTTTCGAATTCATTACATACGTGTAAATGCACTGGCTTGTGAAGGCATTTCCGTGAAAATCTAGGCCCGTATTCACATACTAACACTAACGCTTAAAGTTAGTGTTTACACTAAGTGTTAGCGCTTATAAGCGCTAAGTGTTATTCACATAGTTAGTGTTTATTTAAGCGCTTAGCAAACACTAACGCTTAACTTAGCGTATCAATTTTGTATTCACATACTTAAAATTTAGTGTTTGGCTTAGAATTAAGCGCTTAAGGGGGCGCTCCGGGAATCGGGGGTTACATAGAAAAATGGCAAAAAAGTTGGCAAATGTCAAACTTTACTATACATATATGTAGTATGGCACAAAGGAACACTGGAGGCAAAATTTCAAATCACGTGGTCATGTCACGTGACTCCGAGAGCACCAAACGTGAGTGAATTTTCGGCAAACGATAACTCTGCTTATACTTTGCGTATAGTCACACTTTATATACCAAAATGTAGCTTATGTGCTTCTCTAGTTGAACATTATTTTGGTTTTTAGCTTTTATGTCGGATTTGGATAAAAAATGTCATTATGTGTTTTCAAAGTCGAACTCTGAGCAATAAAATTAATATAAAAAAATTTCTAAGCTTTATTTTAAAAAACTAAAAAATTGTTCAACTGCGCAGAGCCTAAGACTATACTTGTGCAAAATTTTGTATAAAAATATTTTACCAGCATTTTATAATCGAATGCCGAAAAATTGGTTTTGTATTCACACAGCTTATATTTGAGTCTGCTGCTTCTGAAAATGGTTTCTTGTGAGATTTTTTTGCACAGAACGCAATAAAATTGTTTTAATTTTTCATTACGACTAATAAAATTTACGTATCGTCTGTTTGCAAAACCTCAAAAAGCGTTGATGCACTGGCTTACTTATTGAATTTGTGTAAAAGTCGAATAAAATCAGTAAATTGTCCAATTTTTTCCAAATTTTTTGCTATGGAGATATGCACGTCAAAACATCAGAAATAGTATTTTGGGCAACTTTTCTTCAAGAATGATAGGTCATTTTGGCTGTTTTTAAAAAATATGGCCCAAATCCTTGATTCCCGGAGCGCCCCCTTAAGTTTAGGGACCTCGGGAGCTCCCTAAGCGCTAAACGCTTAGTTAGTGGATGGTGTGGGGTAGGGGTGGGGAGAGTGGGGGAGGTTCTTGGCCGCCATAGGAAGGAAGGGCATGCAATTTAGGATATATTAGTAACATTTTCCGACCAATTCGATCCATTTTGCTCGTTTAATCGCCAAAAATAAAAAATGCACTTTGTTGTCCAAATTCGTTTTTTTACATTTTTGAGTAGAGCATCTTAATCGAAGTAATTTTTCTTCAAGAACTTTTATTTGAAAATTTATATTTTTCACGATATGCCCCCTGAAACATGTAGAGCTGATTTTGCATTTTTCAGGAATCCACCTGCTGAAAACATTTTTTACAAATGTATAGTTCGAGAAAAATATATATTATTAATAAGAAATAGTAATTTAAATAAATCTACAATCGGATTTATAAATACCAAAGGGATATGCCGATAAATAACGAATTCCGGATCCACATCAAGCAGGGAGCGCACTCCAAGCCAAAGCCAAAACTAAGCACAAAAGTTGCTAAACGCTAAGTTTAGTATAACACTAATTTTTAAGCGTTTATTTTGTGAATAACAGTTCAGTACAAATTAAGCGCTAACACTTAGCAAACGCTTAGCGTTAGTATGTGAATAACTCTTAGTATGTGAATTCGGGCCCTATTTTTCTTGCTGAAATTGGCTCAAAAATTTTAAAAAAAAATTTTGTATGATATTTACATCAAATTGAAGGAAATTCACTTCTGAACAACTTTTGTTCTTACGATGCATGTTTATTTTTGCGCGTTTTAAAAATAATGGCCAAAACCCACATTTCAGGGGCCGTATTCTCAAAATTACCTGCAGGTAAAGTTAGGCTAACTTTACCCACAGGTCAGTAGCGTACCCAGGAGATTTAGCGAAGGGGGGGGCTGAACTGATGGGTGACGACCGGGGGGGGGGGGGGGGTAAAAACGCACACCCAGTCCGCGGCAGTCTGCAAAAAGTTCAGCTTTTAAAAAATTTTTTACTGATTTCATTGCTATTGCAAAAAAGTTTTATATACGCATCATGTCGTGCAATCATAGTGGTTGCAGGGGTCTGGGGGCGGCAGCCCCCAGAAGCTGAACCTTTTTAGAATTTTGAAATAAAATTTGCATTGAAAAAGCAATTCTAAGCAACACTTGTTTTGAAATCATAGTGGTTGCAGGGGTCTGGGGGCGGCAGCCCACAGAAGCTGAAGCTTTTTTAGAATTTTGAAATAAAATTTGCATTGAAAAAGCAATTCTAAGCAACACTTGTTGTGAAATCATAGTGGTTGCAGGGGCCTGGGGGCGGCAGCCCCCAGAAGCTGAAGCTTTTTTAGAATTTTGAAATAAAATTTGCATTGAAAAACCGGGTTAAATGCAGTTGGGGGGGGGGGGAGGGGGGAAATAGTGGACCTATTTTTTTGAGTAGAGCACCTTGGGGGAAGCATTTTTGCTTCAAGAACCCCTATTTCATTTTTTGGATTTTCTGAGATACGACCCCCCGAAATCTGAACCCTCAGTGAGGGACGTTTTCGCAATTTTTTTCCGAAGCTCTTGTTTTTTCCGTTCTAATCGTGCCTAAATGGTGTCAGATTATTGTTTACAATTTTTTAGAATCGAAACAAACTAACAAAGGCTCTTTGACCGTATTCCTGCCGAAAAATTGGCCAAATTCGCCAGAAACGTCCAATTTTTGACCAAATTCAAACTTGGCCTAAATTTAGGCTTGGGCTTAGGCTTAGGCTTAGGGCTTAGGCTTAGTATGGGGCTTAGGCTTGGGCTTAGTATCAGGCTTAGGCTTAGGCTTAGGTTCAGGCTTAGGCTTAGGCTCAGGCTTAGGCAGTTGAAAATCGAAATTTTCAGAAAAAATCCTGCCAGCTTAGCCTAGAGAATCCTGCCAGCTAAGCCTGGACGATGCCTTAAAACATGATAACGCACTCAAAATTATCCAAAAACAACGATTATAGCCATTTTTTGCTTCAAACTTGAGCCTACGCTCACTTCCAAAAACACTGAAAATGCCACTTTCAAGGTGTCATATATAGCTCAGAAAATCCAAATTTGTGGATAGAAGCTCTATTACAAAAAATGCTTCCCTTGAATTGCTCTACTCCAAAAAATAGGTCCACTATTTCCCCCCCCCCCAACTGCACTTGATCCCAAAGTTCGAAGCCAAAAATGGCTATTATCTTTGTTTTTTGATAGTTTTGAGTGCGTTATGATGTTTTAAGGCATCTCTAGCTGGCAGGATTTTTACTGAAAATTTCGATTTTTTATTGCCTAAGCCTAAGCCTGAACCTAAGCCTAAGCCTAAGCCTGATACTAAGCCTAAGCCTAAGCCCCATACTAAGCCTAAGCCCTAAGCCTAAGCCTAAGCCCAAGCCTAAATTAAGGCCAAGTTTGAATTTGGTCAAAAATTGGACGTTTCTGGCGAATTTGGCCAATTTTTCGGCAGGAACCCGGTGAAAGAGCCTTTGTTTTGATTCTAAAAAATTGTAAACAATAATCTGACACCATTTAGGCACGATTAGAACGGAAAAAACAAGAGCTTCGGAAAAAAATTGCGAAAACGTCTCTCACTGAGGGCTCAAATTTCGGGGGTCGTATCTCAGAAAATGCAAAAAGAAATAAGGGTTCTTGCAGCAAAAATGCTTACCCAAGGTGATCTACAAAAAAATAGGTACACAATTCTCCCCCCCCCCAACTGCATTTAACCCGAACTTGGCCTACGTTCACTTCCAAAAACACTGAAAATGCAATTTTCAACATAGCTCAGAAAATCCAAATTTGTGGATAGGGGTTCTATTACAAAAAATGCTTCCCTCAAGGTGCTCTAGTCTAAAAAATAGGTCCACTACCCCCCCCCCCCCCCCAACTGCACTTGATCCGAAAAACCATTTATAAGCAACAGTTGTCGTGAAATCATAGTGGTTGCAGGGGTCTGGGGGCGGCAGCCCGCAGAAGCTGAAGCTTTTTAGAGAATTTTGAAATAAATTTGCATTGAAAAAGCAATTCTAAGCAACACTGGTCGTAAAAAAAGAGTGGTTGCAGGGGTCTGGGTTTGGCAGCCCCCCCCAGAAGCTGGAGTATTTTTAGAATTTTGAAATAATAATTGCATTGAAAAACCAATTCTAAGCAACACTTGTCGTGGAATCATAGTTGTAGCAGCGGTCTGTTCCGAGAGTCAGATTTTGTTATGTGAGCGTTATTGTTGTTACTAAATGGATTTTTTGGCAAAATTGATAATATTTCAAACTTTTAACTTATTCAGATAAAAAAAGCACAAAAAATCGGCCCATGGGGGACTAGCAAACCTGAAAAATACGTTTTTTTTGGGTTTGGTGTGGGGGGGGGGGGGGTTTTCGTGGGTGGGGGGGGGGGCGGGGCTTGGGATGGGGGTAACCTCAGAACTTACTAAAAAAGGTACAAAAAAGTAAAACTTTACCATACAAGTACGTAGTATGGTATGAAAGAACGCTTGTGGCAAAGTTTCAGATCACGCGATTATGTCACGTGACTCTCAGAACACCGAACGTGACACTGTACACGCTGTACAAATAATCATAAAAAAAGTAGTGTGAATGCAGTGTGAAATAGCTTTGACCGTGCTGGAAAACATTTCACACTGAATTCCGATGAGTCGTAATCCAGTGTGAAATAGTCGGAAACGAGTGTGAAATTAGCGGAAAGGAGTCGAAAAAGAGTCGAAAACTAGTGTGAACTTGCTCTCGGAATTCAGTGTGAAAAATTTCACACTAGTTTTCGACTCTTCACACTCGTTTTCGACGCCGTTTTTCTCCCTGTGTAAGTTATATATCAACTTGTAGCTTTTGTGCTTCTCTACGTGAACATTATGGTTATTTTGGTTTTCAGCAATTGTACTGAGTTTTGAAAGAAGGCACTAAATTAAAAAAACCTAAACAGTCATAAATTCACTGTTCAGCCATAATGACTTGAAGGTATCAGGATTGTCAACACAGTTAAAATATAATTGATGTACTCTAAGTTTTGCTATTTAGTTTTATTCAATTGCTAATGTGGTATCAACAGATGCTAATAACAAAAACCACACATGACTAGTACGACTAGAAGAAGTTATATGGGTTCAGAAGTTCTGCTATTGGTGATCCAACTCTTGTACTTTTGCCGAAAAATCATAAGTTTTCAACATTTAAGGTCAAAGTCCACTTGGAATTGCATATAATTTGCAAAACGTATACATTTACACTAAATTTGTCTCATAATATTTGCAAAAGGTTAACCTGGTGATTAGTAGCGGTAGTCAATCTGTAACGAGAGCGAAACACAAGATTTGCCAAAAAATCATGATTTTTCAACATTCAGGGTCAAAAAATATATGTTTGTTCACCTGGAATTGCATATAATTTGCATAGCGTGTACTATATTTACTCTAAGTTTGTTTCAAAATACTTGCGAATGGTTACCTTGGTGATTAGTACCGGTAGTCAATCTGTAACGAGAGCGAAACACAAGATTTGCCGAAAAAATCATGATTTTTTAACATTCAGGGTCCAAAAAAGTATGCCTGTCCACGTAGAATTTATATAAATTATACGGCCAGTAAGACCTTTAGTTTAGCTTTTTACAGTAGTAATCAGAAATGGTTACCCGCAGGATTCGGTGAGATAGACACGATTAAATAAAAAAAGGTTAAAAAACCGTTTTTTGCCATTGTCACAGTGTAAAAATAATTAGTGTAGAGTCAGTAAATTTGACAGTTTTAAACCTGGTCCAAAAATGGTTTTTTAGCCATAACACGGCAAAAAAACGGTCTAGAGCTATACGGTTTTCGGTTTCGTGCTTCCCATAGAGCGGTCTACAAAATATGTATATAAGCATGAAAAAGTGTGATTTTTCAAGTTGCCCAACCATGGGTTAGGCTGGGTCAAAGAAGCCAGAAATTGACTGATATATGTGCATTTCATAATTTTTTCGATGACATTCTGTCCATTTAAAAAAAGTCTAAAAAAAGGGTATGCGTGAATTTTGACTGAAAAGTAGTTGCAATTGAGTCTTGGTTTTCCAGTAAAAACAGCACCATTTGATAAAGATTAATCTGTGTAGTCTGTTGTAATAATCGCGTTTGTTCTTTTCAGATTGTTTGCCGTTTTGCTAGATTGTGTATTATACCTTTGTAGTCGCTAATCAGTTTTATTTTTGCCCGGCGCCTTGGGACGGTTGGGTTGCAGCAATCTGCCTGAAATTCAATTCAGGCAGATTTGAGTTCGCCTATTGCCACATTTCCTTGGATTTAGTCTCTCTGCTTTGGTGATTTTGTTTGGGACAGTGTTTTGGCCATTCATTGTTGGCATATTATCTCTGGATCTTTCAGTTTGTTTTGCAATTTTGGTGTGACTGCTGTTTATTCACTCTGCAAACATGTCATTTCTGAATCGCAGCGGCAGTCGCAGTACGATTGGGAAGGAATATAAGTGCACTATACGATTGTTGGATGACTCGCAAACTCTGCAGTGTGAATTTAAGGTATGGGGTCTTGTCATTACGGTCATGTGTTCCTGGTTAAAATGCCGTTGCTAGAGGGTTACCACTTACCAGAAACTCGGCTGATTGAATCAGTCTAGTTTTTGGAGCACTCGATTTTAATGAATTTTTGGCACACCAATTTTATGTCGAAACATTCGGCGTTGTCTTACTTTATGTACATATATAGGGAGCACTTTTTAGAGAATTTGGATCACAAAACAGGATTAAAGTGTGGTGCTTTATATTATCTTATACAGTATTTTTTCACCAAATTGATTGCTTAGATTATACTATGATTTATGGTGTTTAATTGACCAGTTTAACACCAGTGTTGTTGTTTATGGTGTTAAACATTTATGGTGTTAAATTCCAGCAACATAAAGGACTGATTCAATATTTTCTTTTTTCAACTCTACTCTATGGGCCTATTCCTTTACCGGATTAAACGGACTGGACTTCTTTTAGTCCGAGGTTTAGGAATAGCAAATCGGGTTAAATCGTAAAATTAAATAGTTAAATCGGACGAAACTAGTTAAAATAAGTCAGCGGTTTAATTTCAGTCTGACCCTATTCCAAAACTACCACTGGGCTAAACGGATTTAATATACACGCGTAACATTAGCGTGCATAGCTAAGTCCATTTAGTCTGATTAAAAAGCAGTGCACTAAAAGTTAAGTCCGTTTAGTCTGGAGGTTTTAAACCGGAGGTTTTAGCGGAATTTTAAACCGGAGGTTTTTTAATCCGGAGGTTTTAGCTGAATTTTCAAACCGTTCAGTCCGATTAAAATCATACATATAGTTGGGGGTGGGGGGATGGGGGGGAAGACCTCCCCCAAAATCCGGTCCCGGGGGAGTGAGTGTGAGGGGGGGCCCGCCAGAGGGAAAAGAGGGGAGAGGGTACCGGCGGGTGTAAAATTTCATCAAAAGTTTGAAAAACGGCATTTTTTGGTGAAATGAGAGCGATTTTTACTAAAATTTTCGCCAAAAATTGTTAAAACCGGGGTTTTTTGGGTCAATGAAGGTAAAAATTGCGTCATTTTTTGGGAGACGGGGGGGTCAACAATGAGTTGACGCAGGGGAGAGGGGGTCCCACCAAAGGGGGGGGGAGGAGGGGGACCCAACATTTTGCTGCTGTTACATGTAAGATTAAAATTAACCCTTTAATCCGGTAAAGGAATGGGCCCTATGTATATACAAACGTAAGGTGTTATGTGTATTAATTTTTTGTGTTTCAGAAACATCACACGGGTCAGTACCTGTTGGACTATGTATGTGATTATCTTCAGTTGGTGGAAAAGGACTATTTTGGAATTCGTTACATGGATAATAACAAGCATAGAGTAAGCAATTTCGTCTTGGTTGACATTTCCACTGAATGGTAGCTGCTACATATATCCTGCTTTTGCGTACGTAATGTATTGCTTTAAGGTGGTAGTAACGTTTTCGACAATTCTGCAGACGTAAAAGTTGACAGCTTACGATTAAATTTCAATTGAGAATGAGAAAAAATATTAGACATATTAAAACAGAAACCTATTAACTGAAATACGTTGAATGCCTGCTAAAATAGCTTAAAATTTCCATTTTTAATTTTCACAGAAAATATTTAAGCGATTTTTTTCGATTTTTGGTAAAGTTTAGGTTTTGCAAAGCCAAAGTAGTAGCTAGTCAAAACGTTTATTGAAAAAGGCCGTTTATTGAAAAAAGAAAAAATTGACACACGGGCATATCAAAAACCTCCAATTTAAATGCCAAAACTCATCCTTTCATGTTTCGCTTTTTGAGATTACGTCACATTTATGTATATCGTTTTTTGAACAACGACGCATTCCACAAAAGTCTCAAAAACTTGACATCTAATAATAAAATTTTATTCAAAATTTGAGATAATTTAGCACCCATATTTGTCTACATTATCCTAACTAAACTTTAAAAAATTTTGCTTGACATCAAGTTAACTTGCAGACATCTGTAAAAAAGCACTTCCGTGGACTAAATCTCAAGTCTATGTGATCCAATCTTTTTGTGCATTATTTTACATTTTTTCTAGACTATTTCCTGATGTGTCATGTTAATTATTTGTTTTAATTAACCATATTGCGGGAAATACGTAGAATCGAAAATTTGCATTTTTTCCAAAATTCGAAAAATTCAACTTTGAAGATGCGTAACTTCTTTTCTACATCATCTAAATC
>JASANF010020244.1:0-20971 GCA_030248245.1 Trissonchulus sp. WLG1_4 | reverse complement strand
CTACTACTACAACTACTACTACTACTACTACTAAAAACTTCATTTGACGTCGCTTAGCACATGAGAACAACTGGTTTGCCCGAGCCGCCTTTGGGCCGACGCTTACTCGCATTGCCCGGCTTTGGGTCGCGTGACAAAGGGCCGGCCCTGGGCTGACCGGACCGACAGGGCCTGCCGGGCTGACCGTGCCGCTAGATGGAGCTTTGGCCTCGAACCAATCAATTGGAGTTTACGTACAGTCCTGGCAAAAAATAGTGTCCCTTCGTCTTTGTAAAGGCGAAGGCGCAAGTGACCTTCGCAAAATTTGCTAATGGCCTTTCGCAAAGGCTGTCAAAATATGATCTGCGAGGTCCTCAAGTTTCAGTCAGCTAAGGACGCTTGAAAACACGCACGTAAGGATACAGCCAAAGACTACGCTTGTCATTTAATAAAAAAGAGTCAATGTAGCAGTTGTGACGATTCAAGTGAAGCGCGAATGTAGTTGAGCAGGGCATCAAGTTGTACACAAAAAATTAGTTTAATAGTATAGCTCATAACCAAACGAACTCCTTTTATGAGGCACAAAACAGCCAATTGTTCATAAATAAGCTATCATTTTTTGAGGCGGCGGAACTACTAAGCTAATGCCAAAGTACTTGAATATAATTAGAAACTTTCTCTTAAGAGGGCGGTTTTAAAGCATTAGAAGCACAATCCAAGTATCAAACCGAAGAAAAGGCAAAAGACTGTTTTAAAATGGGTTTGCAACCCCTTTTATACCCAATGAAAACGGTAGTAAAGTGAAAAAAAATGCTTAAAAATATAGGTTACGCTGATACAAAATGAGCACACCCAGGAAAGTAATAAAAAGTAAATAAGTAATTAATTTTAAGTGTAGTATTCAGATAAAATTTTAAAATTAAAAAAAAATTAAAAAAATTACAATAGGTTTTTGTTAAATTTTACTCCCCATAACTTAAAAATCACACCGATCTTACTATACACATTACGTACATAGGTTACACATGGCAATAATATGATAATTAAACGGCACTTAATAACTACATAGTGTCAAATTCAGTCAATGCATTGTCTACTGTGCAACTGATTGATAACTGCGGTTTGTCTTCGTAATGGAATATGAATATGTGTCCTCCTTGTGCCACCTCGTAATAGACGGTAAAATTTTTGTTGGCCATGGCCGCTACCGTATGCAGTACTTTCCCCATGAGTCGTTTAATGATGGCAGTCCGGTCCGAAAAAGGCGTTTCGCAGAGGCCGTCAGACGTGGTAAATTACTGGCATTAATTCCCGCAAATTGCTGTTTTCAGTCCCCATGTGGTGCTTGAGTTTGTATAACCATAACGTCACCACAACAATTAAGTAGAAGTAAGTTTGCTCCTGGCTATTGATTCATCCGTAGAAAAGTTTCCGAGCCTCCGCCAATGCAAAAACATTGGTCGTATGAGAGGTTCGTCGTCTGAAACTGGTGAGGTAGAGGCCAATTTTAAGGTTTTAAGCCGTGTGTTCAACTCAATGCTCATCTGGTACAATGTTTCTTCAGCTTCAGGGCTGTCGCACAACACTCTGACCGCCTCAAACCCTGGGAGGTTTTTATTCTAAAAATGGTAGTACGTCAGGATGCGGCTCAGTTGGTGGACAAACACTAAATCCCTGTTCTGGCAAGAAAATTCCCGTCTCAGGTTATTGCACTAACATTTGCCGTGAAATCAATTCAGGCAAACTGTCACGCAAATGCAAAAGATGCCAGAGGATGGATTTTTACAGCAGAAGAAAAAGTTTAGCCTGTGTGTGCGCTCCTTAGATGCGGAGCAGTATGGTACAGGGAAGGTGTAGTGATTACTTTCGCTTTCTCTACACGTTGCACAGCGGTGACAAAGGCAGGTGGGTTTATAGAAACACTTACGGTGAAACTATTTTGAAGGCAACCGTTGGTCCAGGAGAGGGAGTACGAGTAGTTGATTTGCCCACCCGCATATCGCGTTTGCCTACCCACATAAGGCATTCTCGGGCATTACTATCGAAGTGTGGGTAACCGTCACTGACTAATTACTGTAGAGGCCATGCAAAATCGGCGATAGGTTCATTCGAGCGTTGCTGACGACAAACGGGCTAGCAGTTTTGTTCCTTGCCGTTCCAGAGCGGCTATTAAACTCGCCTTCAAATGTTCATGATCGTTTTTGATTGCTTCTGACAGTTCGAAGTACTTTTTTTGGGTCAGATCGCCCAAATAAATGGGTACTAATTTAGCTTTTTGTATCAAACCATACCTTTTAGCATCTGCCATGAATTCAAATGAAACAAACCAGTCCTTGATTTTTTCGTTAGGTTTACCAGTGAATCGGGGGACGGCATCCCCGCGTGAGTTAAAACATTCCACCATAACGTCAATCAGCGATAACGTCAATCAGCGACAGATTAGAAATAGTGTTTGTGAGTTCTGCGAACTCCTGTTCAAACGGGCGAGTGGGTGCGGCTTCCTGTATACGCAATAAATTGCTTAAGGGGGTATAAAGCGTTACTAGAAATCATCCCACCGCTGTCACCAAATGTAGCGCGACCGTAGATGGGCAGGGCATCAAACTGTACACAAAAGAATTATTTTGATAGTAAAGCCCATAACCAAATCAATTCCCTTTATGAGGCACAAAATAGTAAACTGTTCATAAATAAGCTATCCTTTAAGATAATAGTATGTACGCGGCCCCTGGGGGGCCGCGTAAAAATTAATACAGTAGTTACGGCTGTGGTACAATCGATTTCTTAACTATTACAACAATTACAACTTAACAATTACTTAACAAAAATACTATATAATCTCTTTTGTATATATTAAACAGCTTTATAAGACTCAGTGTAAGCACCCATAAAATGTTGCATCAGTGTTGCGTTTGTCGTATTGCACTACACATTTTGGAGGTCCAAAAAAAATGTCTACATAGCTTGCATAACGAAACTGAACGGTTTAATGAAAAAGGGCATATCTTTTTTAAATATGTTTGTACAGTCAAGGTTTAACTACATATCTGCTGGTTCACTCAACTTGGGACAATATTCATTCATTTATTCAGCGCTTTGCTAAATATATATGCACATATTATACTAAAATTGGTTTTAAACCTGTTAGGTTACATAGTAAAAAGCTGCAATTAAAAATAAAAAATGAAGTTTCTGGCTTTTGCATTAATGTTGTCTGTCAGCTTCTGTTTGTAAGTGTTAATCGAACCTTTAAATTTGTATGAAAACTGAAATCTAAGTTTGTCTTTAAATTTAATTACAAAATGTTTGTTTTTTTATTAATTAGTTTTAGTTACAGTATGACGCCTAACTTCTTCACCTTAAGTTTCCATTTTTCGCTATAAAGGCATTTATAGAAATGTTTGACAAGATACGCAGCTACAATACACGACAAAATGAGACGGTCTGCTTTATGAAACTCAACGCATGCAAAACGCGTAATTGTACATTAATGTAAACATTGGCTGCTACCTATCTATCTAACATATCAATCTATCCGCAATTTAGTTAATAATTTTCCTATATATGAGAGAAGAGCAAGTTCAAACTCTGCGAGGAACCTCCCAGATTTCACGTTTCGGGACACTAGTTTCTTGGATTTTTCTAATTATTTTAAAAATTTAATCACCAGGGACAAATTTGATTGAAATTGAAATTAAGCTTCCAGTATCCATATCATTTGTTTTGTCCAGTGAGTACAGTAAAAATCTTGCCGCAAATACAAATAGATTTTCTGTTTCATAATTTTTAGAAATTGTAAGCAAATTTTTGGACATATCGACATTATGTACTTTACAGACACATCACATGTATATATATATTTTATTCAAAAAAGTTTCAGTAGGTATAAACATATTGAAGCATAGAAAAATATGTGATATAAGTTTGATTCATTTGTGTGCACATTATACGACAACTCACAATTAAGAAAAAAAACAATTAATATTTTATTTTTAAGTTCAAAGCTTGTTTCGCAGGAGGATGCAAGTAGCTTTGTTGCTGGGCTGACATAGCGCCACAATACAGTTATAAATACAATATATCGAGGGCTGACTTTAAAGGAACACCAAGAGTTCCTATAACAGAAATCGGGAGTAAATCCGCACGTATCAAAATATCCTTTGCTTAGGAAATTATTTAATAAAAAATGAATGAGTAACTGAATGAATGAATGAATGCATGAGCATTGATGATTCGACTCTCAGCCACCACACCTGAAGCTTTGCTCACCTAAATTGCATATCTAAGGTTGAGCAATGGTTCCAGGCGTATAGCCAAGTATATTCTATATATAAATGCATATGATATAAATATATAAAATGTTGGTAATTCGGAATCTTTGAATATAAAAGTGTAAAACTTGGATTAGAATACCAATAACGAATTTAGTACGGTATCAATCGTCTTCGGGGAAATAATGCCTGAAACAAAAAGACAATAAGCACGTAATAAAAACTCAGTAAACTAAAATAGTGAAATATGGTTAACTTTCATTATTATTTCTACACGATGTGAACATATGAATTATGGTTTTGAAATTCTTCTGACAATCAGTACCTATTTAGCTCATAGTCAAACCTAAAACTTATAAAATGAAAAGTTAAACTTAAACATATTAAAATGCTTTCGGCAAGAAATTTTAAAAACTTTCAAAATCCATAACAATGAATTACGTCACGGTATTCTAGCTGTTTGTTTGATATGATAAGGTATGTAAAAATGGCCTTGTATTTAAGAAAATAAAAACTGCACCTACAGTTGAACAATAAGTACCTTACTGAGGAATAAAGAATTCTTTTGCAGTTTACGAACTTCTCACTAATCGCATGTCACTTGTGGATTTTATAGTAGTTTATGTAACTGAGTACATAATAATAAAATATACATACTATATTATAATATTTGTGGCAACCGACAACAAACGTTATCTACAAGCCAAAATTATCAAGAATGCTGCGCAACCCTCCTTATGCTTTTCAAGCTCTGTTCAGAAGTTTGACTTTAAAAATTGTCTTTTTAAAGTTCTGAATTGAAGTGGGGTCTATTTGTATGTACCAAAACGATAAAAGTGGGTTCAGTAAATTTTAAATTTAAATGGTGAGAATAACGGAAAAAACACACAACTGGTATAAAGACAAACCATTTAAATAAAAACAAGTACCAAAACATTTGTGAAGAAATAGCTTAAATATGTACTATATGTAAACATCAATACCTATGTACAATATTTTGAACATCAATACCGTAAAAGCCAACTTTAATAAGTAAGAACTGGATCAAACTAACTATACATATGTAAAAGTTTTATTTATGCAAAACAGAAATATATATTATATATCCTCATTAGAATGAAATATAACTGTTTAAGAGGCTTTCAGAAAAACATGAATAAGTTTTTGCGAACAATTTCTTACGGAGTTAGACCAGTCAAGCGATGGACTGGTTAAGCAAGACGTCACCATGGCAACCCGTGTGAAAAAAATGGGGCATGGGGTCTATTAATCAAGAAGCAGTTAGACATCGTAGGTCTGCTTAATGGGCGCCGTTGTGAGGGTAATAAAGCAAAATGAAAGACCTTGTGCAGCTCAAACATGTGCACTACAAGCCAGGCTAAGCCAGACCAGAGGGGACCGAGGTGGTGGACGGTCGGGTTTTAGGGAGTTCTTGAATGTTTAGAATCATGTTTTTAATATTTTTAAAATTTTACAAAAAGTTTTAATTACAAATAGTTTTTCTAAAAAAGAGAAGGTTAGTAGACAAAATTTAAATCTAATAAACTTTATGAAATACGTTTTGTAACAATCGATAATTATATAATTACCTACTAGTTTACATTTAAAAAATTTATTTGGACAAACTTAAAACTTTGTTAAGTTGTTGATATTTTTCAAAGTCCAAAGCTTCGAGTAAACTGAAATTTGAAGTAAAAAATCCACTGGGTTCCCTCTGGTTAAGCCATTTGTCAAAAGCTGCGACCACCTGCGGTCTTAATCTTTTGGCAAATGAGCTACAATCTTATTTGCAAGCATAATATGCATAAGTAAAATGTTTGGCTAAGACCATATACAATATAAATGAGGTAGGATCGGTTAATATCTACAAATGTTTGTCCGAATAGATGTGTTCTAAATGAGAAATAGAACCTACAAGACTTGGGGCCGTAATGAAGTGGTTAGCATTCTCGACGTCGACTTGAGCGGCTCTGAGCCATTGGCTGTACTCTTAATATAACATATGTTTTGCTTTGTCTCAATGTTCAGCAGTATTTTTGTCGGACTTCACCGTATAGAAAGGTTTTGTTCGGGTTTGTCAGAGCATTAAAATCAGCGTAAGTTTATCAAAGCTAAAAGCTGAGCACATGTACATGATGTAATATGTATAATAAATTAAAGTTTAGGCATGTTTCATGCTCATAAGTTTTAAAAAAAATAATAATCGCAATTCGTCCACTGTCTCAATCAGAAATTTAGATTGACTGCAATTAAACCTTAATTGTGATCATTAAAGCAATGACGACTAAAAAAAGCTCGTAATTCACAATTCACATTGATATTAAGTATTGGAACTACATTTTGTATTACTAATAATTGGATTAGTTTTAGTTCAAAACGGATTCAATTAATAACATACATGTATGCGGGGAAATGGGGGGACGCCCCCCACCCCAAAAAAATCTAGCGGCGGGGTCGGGTGCGGGTCCCGAAAATTGGGGCAAAATTGAGCAAAAACTAGCACATTTTTTACCCATTTTTTTTCAAAAATTAGCGTTTAAAAACCCAGCTTAAACTTAATATACGTTGCAAAACATTTGTTGAATGTGAGGGCATGTAAGCTTTTAATTAGACATATATTACTGGCCGTTAGACTATAGTTTTTTACTAAAACTACATAATATAATCGCTCAAATCCATTAAAAAATTGAACCCACAGAACTGTAAAATTCCTACACAATTCAAAAGGTTTTGACGTATAGGAAATGAAGTGAAATTGAAAACGAATAAATTTATGTGTATGTACTATCCTACATGTGTGCTGAGGTTATAAAATATTGAAATTACACTCAAGCGTACAGTGGTAGACACATAAAGACGTATATACAGTGAGCAAATTCATGTAGTAAGATACAAATTCTGAATTGTAATTGCAAGAAAACCTGTTCCCACAACAATTTATCAAAATAACGCGTTTCGGAGGCTTCTATCAACTGATGTGTCTGGAAAATTGGGCCGAAACTGAGTTTACCAAAATCATATTGTTGCTACAAAGAATTAAAACTCCTTTGAGGAAAATACGTACGGTATAATTTACCAGTGTGGTGTACATCACGGTTCTGGGAACCCTGATTTAGTGATTTGAATTTAAAGCGTAAGAAATCCATAGTTAATTTTTGAAAATTTATTTACATAAAAAAATTGTATTATAAGTTAAAAACTGCAAGAGCAGATAACAACCAATCGAACGACATAAAAAACATAGATATTTTGAGCGTCAACAAAAATTTAAATCATCTAATTCAAAACACGCACGCTTAATATCCAACTTAGAGAACATATATAAAGGCCCATTCTCTCCGGTACGTATTTTGCTCCATAGCGTACGGGGTCTATGGCGTTTTGTTTACTCAGACATTGGTCAATACCTTTTGGTCAGAATATAGGTCAGTTTCCATGCAACAGAAACCCTAGATGAAATTAGGTTTCCTATTGCGTAGAATACAAAATTAATGACACAACCCAGCAAACCACACCGAAAGGTCATTAGTTGGCAAAAACAACAAAGTTAGTTCAATGTCAAGTAATTATAGCAAGTCAATGAGTTATGTATGACTCAGACATGCCAGTTCGATATAACAGTCTCAAAATAGAAGAATAAATCGAGCTTAACGTATTGATGTAAGAAGCATATGTATGTATTCAAGTTTAGTTAACAAATACTTAGTTCTTAAAACTTAATATCTTTTTTAGAATACTTTGAATTGTTTTATCAATCAGTTATACCTAACACAACCTCTACTAACAGATAAAAGAAATGAGATAAAAGAAGAAGAAGAAAAGGATAAAAGACAATGAATCAAACTTGAGGTACAATATTTTATCTTCAAAATGGTGTAATTCAATAAAGTAGTTTCTTTCTTAAATAGGTGCTAAACATTCTTGAAATAGAACTGTTTTTTTGTTTTTTGACAAAATTTTGTTCCCACTTGATTAGTTATAATAATAGCCTACTCTTAACAAGCTACAATAATTTAATGAAAACAGTAACAACAATAATAACTATTATTCAGCAGTTTAACACATCGTTTCCTTTTCCTCATCTAAGAAAAAGGCGTTTCTAAGACAAGAAAATTCCTCTTCAAGACCGGTAGGTTGCATTTTAGTTCCCCGTTCGACCTGTTTAATAACATTTAAGTACAATTAAAAATACAAGCAAATTAACTAAATGTACACCATACTACGAGTGTTAGGTAATCTAAAGCCAGGTTCATACTCGTTCTTGACCTTGTTCCTTTCGTTTTATCCCTGAGCAATTTCAAGAGAACTAGCGGGACAAAAAATGCCTATTTTTTACATAAAGATAGTTAATGTCATTTACAAACGGCCTACAAAAAATTAGTCGCAACGCTTCCGTCAATTCAACACAACAGCTGATCAAAGTTTGTCCCTGTCCCTGTGTCCCTAAGGACAAGTATGAACCGGGCTTTATCCGTTAAACACAGGAAAAGAATAAGCCAGAGCCGTTCTGATGTTAGTGTAATCTAGCAGTCTGGGCTGGCAGGAGGTAAAAGCAAGGTCTGGCTGTGTTTGGCCTGAGCAATCATTATTAATGGAATTTTCAATGCGCACTACGCGTCGGGCATTAAAATTTCATGTTTGCATTTCAGCCAGCCTGCGATCCAACCCAGCTTACAAAGTGCACACCATCATCGGGCTTAATGTTTGTTCGGTCGGCCGTAAGAAAGCAGCCTTGGAAACCCAATCCGCCGATGGAAGCCTCGTGCCTGGGGACTGTGGAATGCACAAACTAAAGTCTCGCACAGAAAAAAATAAACCTCTTTTGCTTGAGTTACTGTGACACAATTGTAAAAGAAAGGCTGGAATTAGCATGAATCACGAAAAAAATGAAAACTGAGAGAGGGTATATCAGTGGGGCTTGCTAACGACTAACGACTACGACTGTTTGCGACTGCATAATAAAAACATATCCTTACATGAGATATTAAATAAAATTATATAGAGTCTAAGTCGAGCTTAAGATAATATATATATATATATTTTTTATTTTTTATTTTTTTTTTTTTTTTTTTTTTTTTTTTTTTTTTTTTTTTTTTTTTTTTTGTTTTTTTTTTTTTTTTTTTTTTTTTTGTGTGTTTGTTTTTTTTTTTATTTATTTTTTTTTTATTTTTTTCCTTTTTTTTTGATTTTATAATTTTTATTTTTTTATTTTTATTTTGTTTTTTTTTTTTTTTTATTTTTATTTATTATTTATTTTTTAATATTTTTTTTTATATGTTATATTATTTATATTTTATTTATTTTTTTTTTTTTTGTGTATATATATATATATATTATTATATATATATATATATTATATATATATATATATATATATATATATATATATATATATATATATATATATATTTTCTCGTGATATTTTTTGATTTTTTTGTGGTATTTTTTTATTTTCTTTTTATAATTTAAATAATGGGTATGTATGGGGGATGTAGAGGTATGGTATTATTTATATTTGGATTCGTGAATGAAAAATAGAATGCGTAAATAATTTCAATTATTATATATATTGTTTATGCGTCTGCGTGGAGTGTTGAAGGTGGGGAGTAACTGTCTGATTTTATCGGGGGAATATCGGGTTGATTTAGGTAGCGTAGTATGTGAGAGAGTGATTCTAGTCGTTGGTTTTTGGCTATATTCCTTGGTCGTGATTTCTGGTGGTATTTTTTCCGTTGCTTTTAGTCCTATTATGTTGTGTGTGTGTTTTATATTGGGTTGTGCGTGATAGTGGTCTGATTGATTGTGTATCTGTGGTCTGTTTATGCGTCTGCCGTGGGTGTTGGGTAGGCGGTTTGGGACGTCCGACACCACTGTCTGACACTTTTACTCCGCCGGCCAGCGAATATCGACGGCTGTTTAGGTAGCGTGTTGTGAGGGTGAATTGCTAGTCGTAGTGAGGGCATAGCTAGGCATGTCTCCGCTGTCTCGTAGTGTGTGTGATGCTGGAGGGTGGGAGGGGGCGGAGCGTATATATATATAACTTAGATATGTTAAATAAATGAAGATTTATGGCACAAGGGCAGGTCTAGGATACAACATTTTAGTTGTACCTTTATTGCTGTTTACACCTGTTACCAGTTTGCCTAAATTATCAAAAGCTTAGAATAATGAGACTGTTTTTAAATAAACTTGACTGTGGTAAGTATCTGGATACTTTACATGAGTCTATTTTGAACACTAAGTAAACGGCTTTTTGCAAAAAAAAGTTTTGTTTAGCTGTAAAAATGCAAGAAAAATAACTGCCAATATCAACCTCAATTAACTTGTTGTTATACTATTTCAGCATGATTTTTTCCTGTTGTGCCACAGCACAACAGGTCTTTAATTTTGATTTTGTAAGATTACACTGGCTCGCTGGCTTTTGAATGTTCATTGTTTTATTCTCACTTTTGAGTATATGTGCGTCTGCATTAATCTTTTGCAGCAGTATTGACCAATGACCAGCACTGTATATTTGTGTGCGTTTGTTTACCCCATGTGTCAGCGTGATAAAGCTGCCCTCACATAAATCTGTCTTCAATCAGCGTTGTAACTAATTGCATCCTAATGCCAAGAGCAATGAGCATATAAGTTCTTGCGATGTTTGGCAGACAGAAACCAAACCATACTTATGTTTTGCTGTTCTGCATATCTGTGTAAAAGGTAATGTGTCAATTTGCGAATAATTTCTTCACTAAACGGAAGATAATTTAATGCTAGAAAAGTTTTAGCTGCACAACAGGTTTTAACTGACCTGTGGTCAGTTTACTTAAAAATTTATGCTAATTTTGGTAGTGGGGTTTGTGTTTGTGTTTTTTAGTTTGTTTTATTTTTTTTTTGATGTAATTAATATATTATTTTGTTTTTTTTGTTTATTTATTAAAGTGATTACTAAGTTAATATTAATATATAATTAAACTATAATTTAGTTATTCTGCTCTATTTACTAAAGGATTACTAATTACTACAGGCCGACAAAGGAGTTTAAAAGATCACATAGATGGGAACTGGCAGTAATAGGCAGAAAACTAGATAGACGGCATTGGACAGTAATAAGGAACCAAAATAATTCCCCATATATATATTCACAGACAAAACTGCAGGTATATACAAATAAAAGTATTAAATATGGTTTCATTGCATTTTTTATTTCTATCAAAAAAAGAGCATTTCAGACTAAAAAAGAAACAAAAAGTTCAACACCTTCCTGTGATCTTGGGCTACAGAAAATATTCTTACGACTTAATAACTAAACTAATATCAAAACAAGACATTATTTCTGCACGCAACCCGAAACATTAGCGTATGAACGAAAGTTCATGATGAAAACTTTTGCAGACTGGTCCGGCAAAGGTGCCTGACTTGTGTATGCTTGAGTTGATCATTTCAGAGAGCACATAATGTGAGCAGTGGAAAGGCTTAGCTAGGATAATTATGTCTGTCACGCAAGTGCAAATCAGTTTACTAGGGGTGGGTGCCCCCAAGAATCATATAGCCACGCTATAATGTATACTATTGATTGTTCAGTCATGCACGTGTGTTTGTGTGTGATATCAAGAGTACGTAATAGTGTCTGATATATAGAGAATACGATACAAACAAAGCTAGCAATGTGGCTTTTGCTAGCTCTGTATGTACCTTTATGCTCACATAAAGTCAGACTTGTATCATTTATAACGTATATTCTGTTTACAGTGCCAAAAGACAAGCGTACATAACAGTGTCAAGAAAGGGAGGGAGAATTCTCACTGGAAGAAAGACAGCATCATCATCTGAATTAGACATGGGGGATTCGTACCACCCATTTTTGAATCTGCAGACCAGCGCTCTACTATTGAGCTACTTTACTATGATGAGATGTCGTAAATCCAAGGGGACCTGTATTGAGTGTATTACTTCAAAAATAATGTCTCACTTTTCGTCAAAATAAGAACCGGATAATAATGATTGTTTAGGTCGCGGAACCTCAACCCGACCCGACCAGAAATAAACGAAAAAAAAATTCGAAAATAACCTGACTTGTTTGTATTTCGGCTTCAAGCCATTGTGGGCTAAATTTACTCATGTTTTAATTATACGGATTACATATATGTGTACATCGTTGTACACTTGTTATTATGTTTTACAAGACCATAATACAATAATAAAGTCAGAATATTGCCCCAAAATAGCGCTTATTATATAAATAACAAACTTTTCTGCTGTGCACAACACAGTGAACTAATGAAAGTAGTTAGGCTTTTGAATAACAAACGAGTAATAATCTAAATGGTGACTTATTTTAAGTCAATTAGACACTTACAGAAAAACAAGGATAAATATAGCTTCTTATCAAAATAATGTTCGCACTAGTAAATAGAAGTAAGATGTAGGAAGTACGATTAGTCATTATGTGTACCATATGGATAGAAATGTATTATTCACAATTAATGCTATTAAAGCCTACTCAAACACAAAAAAAAACTGGAGCTGTTACTAATTCAGTTATATGGAGATAATTTTCACTTTACTTACTTTTGCTGTTTTACGTAGGGATACTTTTTATTATGTTAAAATGTTCGCTCAATCACTTTAAGCCAATTTATTTCAAGTTGCCGCAAGTTCTATTGAAAAAATAAAAACTCTTAGATAGGAGAAAGACGGCTGAAAGTTTTAAATTTATGATCTGCTACTGTAAGATGTTAACGCTTTTACAAAATCGTATTTATATAGCTAGATAACCGGCAGCTGATTTTGGATCGGTGATCAAAAACTACACTATATAAGCTCACAATAGTCCAGATTCTAAAAACAAAAACCCAGTCTAAAAACACGTGATCGTATGAAACACATCCAGAATGTTTCATTCGATGGTCTATTTCATTCGAAAATAACGTTTTCGACTTTCGCGCCTTTTTTGGATCCCTGCCAATATATTTAAAACAATAATTAATAAAATCGTTGCCCTTTTGCCTACCTCAGTAGCGACAGGACTTTACATTTGTTTTGCCCTACGGAAATTGCGCGTGCTACTTTCTATTGCGAAAAAATTTTAGTTCACTTCCTCTTCAGTACTTGCCACCAGTTAGTAGATGTGAGGCCACCCCTACTTGCCCTCATTTAAAAAAATCAGGAACGCTTCAGACCAAAATGAACACCAAAATGTTCAGTAGCCGCAACTGAGAGGTCACCCCGGGGGTACCCCCCAAAACTGTCTGTGTCCTTTAGAAGATAACGGTCGCAGCATGGTCGCGGCGGCCTCCAAAAGAATGACATACACTTCTTGTTGTGGACTCTTGGTATAATTATATATCATTAAATCATTATAGTTTTTTCAAAAAATATTGTCAGCGACAGGTTAAACTTCACTCAAAATCATTCTTTCTTTACTTCTTTATATAGATCACAGCTCCGTAAATTTAGCATAAAATTGCTGTTTGTTGAATGTACTTTACAATACATTAAATTGAACACTGAGGTTTTCAAGTGTTGTGACTGTGAGGCTTGTGTACATAATTTTTAATTAACGATGGCATTAAAAACGATTTAAAATAGCAAAAGCGTTGCTGTAAGAGCACTTCGAACGTGGAAATAAAACAAACTCACAGAACAAAAATAAAAGGTTTAGAGAGAGCATTTAGGCAGAAAAATTTCAGGCCATAACACTTAGCTATAGAGACAGCAGCTTGGCAAAAGAAGGGTAGGATTTAGTGGGATTAGTTTCTGAAAATTTCAAGCCAGAGTACTTACACAGAAGAAGTCTCAGAACACAGTTATCTCATCATATAACATGACATAATTAAAACATTATATGTTATTAAAGTTAATTACATGAGTTAATTTAATTTGAACAAAAGATTTATGGAAAAATTAAAGGTAGTTATTAATTTTACACTTTGAACCCCTCTGGGTAAAAATTTCTAATGGAATTCGACAGCACTAAGCCTAAGCCAACCAGGGTAGATGGAAAACTTAATATCATAAACTTTTCCTAACATCTGCCCAGTTTCGCACGAGAGGAGTTATTCCCCTAAATTTTAGCTAGAAGGGCCATTTCAAAACCTAATGGGATAGAAAAAGAGTATTTTCCGAAAGTTCTAGCTAAAATTGCGGCCACCTAAAAAGGGCCACTAAATTTTTAAGCTTTATAAAAAACTTTTTTGGCAGGTTGGACCTACATTAGACATTTTACTTAAGCCGGAGCCTAAAAGTGCTTCCTGCTTATAGGTATTATGGCTAAAAAAAATTTCAAACATATTGAACAACAATTAGTATGTAGTCTTTTGAAACCGCAGTTTTAAAAGTTTCTGAAAATTTGACGACAAAAAATCGTATGAAAAAGAAGCTCAACATATGTTCTGCTAATACAAATGAAAACTAATGCTAATGGTTGATATTTTTGCCGCAGATCTAAAAAAATATTTTTAATATAAAACAAAACATCATGTGTAAAAAACAGAAGATTAATTTAACCACTCTGAAAACAATACATCTATAGCTCGATTAGACTACGTAAAGTAACGACCGAATAGTGAACAAAACCTATTAAAACTTTCATTGATTACTATATCTTCTACAAACCGGTCGCAGAAAAAGTCAGGTAGTCAAATAAATTTGTCAATCCGTAAATTTTTGGTCGGAAAGTGGAAAAATGTTCTAAAATTAGCAAAAACCGCTCTAAATTGTGTTTTTCTTCTATCTGCTGTAAAACAACAAATTTAATTGGCATAGTTACAAACTTTGACTTTAAAACAAATTTACAGACAAGTTAAACTGTAAAATGTTAACATTCTCGTCCGAAACCCATTATTCTTAAAATATATACTTACTTGTATAATTATGTTTTTGCCAGTTTGAAAATTTGTGACAGGTTTATAAAGTATGTAGTTAAACAGGAAAAAGAGAAATAGAAAAAAAGGAAAGTTGTTAGCTAATCTGGTACTTTTTTACTTTCTAATGTATATGTTGAGTACCGTAAACGTTATTTTAAATTTATGAGATAAACTGGTAAATGGTCAGATGCTATTGTATATGTCGATTATTGTAAACAGAATTTTGAATAGGCATAGTTGCATTATTTTAGCCTAAATGACCTCTACCATTATTGTTAGATCAACAAACATTAAAAAGTACTACAAACACGAAAATTGTTATTATTCAAAATTAGTTTCATAACAATTATGAGCTACTGTGTCAAAAATTGACTCTGCGATTATGAGAAAATATCGTTAGGGCAGCGGGTTAGAATACATATTAATAGAAATTAAACTACTGAAAGTATATCCGACAATAATTCTAAATTGAGTTGAAGTTTTCGTACAGGTGCAGTTGAAGTGTAAAAAACAGCTTTTTTCAATGCAGCAGTTATTGAAAGATACACCATTGTCGGGTATATTACTCTGCTGCGCTGAGTATTTAAGTTGATGCTCTATAGGGAGACATTTTTCTACAGCAGTAACGGGGAGGTTTTTTTATAGCAGTAAATGCCAGAAAATATTTGAAAATTTAGGTTTTCCATATCAAATAACGCACAATGCAGCAGAATTATATGCCCGACAAAGTTATGTCCGCCATATAACTTTGCTGCATTGAATATAAAGTGCCAGAGAACATATGCGCAGTCAAGGACGCACTGAAACACTGCCTTCTGTCAATTTTACGACAGCCAAAATTTTTTCCAGAACTTGTCGAAGTTTCAAAAAAAGTTACACGCAGGGGTGGCAGAACAAGAAAAATTAAAAACTTGCATAGTATATACTATATTCATGCATTTTTTGTTTGATTTAAAAAAAACAAGTACAGCAAAAAAGAAACTACATATGTTCAGACAATGTGATAAAAATAATACGAAGAATTTGAAATAAAAATTACATTTAAGTTACGTTGTGAAATATAAAGTAAAAAACAAAAAAGGATTACACAGTGCGACAATGAGTAAAAAAGCGAAAGTATAAAAATATATGTTGTGTATTATAGGACATTTTTCACACAGTCATGTAACAGAAGTATATTTTCTGAAATAATTTTAATTTCTAAATTTTTAACAGTGGTACCCCTTTTGAGCAGAATTTGAGTGACAGGCTGACGTGTGTGTATTGATGTTAATAAAATGTAACGTTTTCAGCAGTATACGTACCATTGTGCAAAAGTTCTCCAAATATATGAACTAGTGCAAAAGTTTCAAAGTGAATTAATCGAAAATTATGCTCAACACCTTGTAGTCACGCTAAGAGAATATATGCATGTTAATTTTCGGGCATGAATATTGTTTTCGTGATATAAAATACATAGAGAGTCGTCACAATATAATGACATGAACGTCTTGTCCAAAATAGATGCTACAGAGAAGATTAAAACTTTGTGGCTAGGTTAGAAACACGGGGAATCATGCAAGTAGCTGACTGAAGTTTGTTAGGAACTCGAATTAGATTGAAGTGAAGAGTGTTGCAGCTAAATTATATAAATAATAGTATATATAACACATTATACTGTGAAGTCAAGCGGTGAGCTTGAACAGGTCCGAGCAGAGAGGTGGTCAGTCACCTACTTGACTACGATTTTGGTCAATATGGAGACGAAGCGCAACAGAATAAGGAATCAGGTTTATTGGTAAAGAGACATACAGGGATGAGGCATGTGTGCAGAAATACACAGTAGACGATAGAGACAAACAGGGACACAACCTACCCACCCGACAGTTAGGATCGAACTGACGATCTGATTGTATCAAGGAACAATAGCTACAGAAACCGAGGGACTCACACGGAAGTACACCAAAATAGGTTGAGTGTGTTGCGCTTGGTGAAGCAAATAGAGTTATGTGTACTTCGTCATACTTGACAATACAATATTAGTATAGAAATAAATTTAAGTATATAGATAAATACAGTCCGGATCGAACATTTCTTTTCTAGCACCTCTGAATTGCTGTAACTAGGTTGGGAGAATGTATCCAATAGCCCATGACGTGAAACACAAACCAAGGGCTACCATTTTACCTATGTAATTTAAAACTCGGTTTAAAACCTATAATTGTGCGTTGACTTCCATACTTACTTTTTTCACAACGACAGTTCGAACCTGGTTTTGGATTTACACGAACCTAAAAATTGTGAATTCAACAGCCAGAATATGATTTTTTTATTTTAACTAATCTAATAAACAAATTTTCGTCCCACTAGCTCAACAATATTCATTGTACCAACGCAGTTGCAAGAAATCCCCATGATGGATTTTACAACATGAACACAGCAGTTTTACCATAATAACCTATTTCACCTAACAAATTTTGACCACTCGACAAACGATATTACCGGAAAATTTTCAACTAGTCTCTTTAAAAATTGTTGAATATTGAGAAAACGAAAAACATGTACTTTCATTACGAAAAGAACAAATTTCAGCCATCAAAAGTTCAGCAAGTATTCCCAAAGATCACGCCACCGGTTTTATCTCAGTGTTCATCATTTTTTGGTCGAAATTTAGTTTCGTTTGTGTAAATTAAACCCATTTAATCCGGCTAAAAGAACTACCCTATAGCTTTTGCAGCCACAGTAGTATGTTGCAGCAGCAACAACAAGGATATGAAAACATCCATTAATAGCACTAATCCATATAGTAGGCAGCCGGGGTTGGAGTTACCAGAGAGACCAAGGCAAGATTGGAAATGTAATTTTCACAAGCAGACTAAAGCCAATCAAGTCTTTAAAGCCGCTCGCAGTGACACACACGCACACACAACCACAGACGAAAGAGCTAACAACTGAACATCAGGCAACATATCATATTAACGGATTCTACGACTTTCACCGGAAACTAAACCAAGGGGGGCTGTATAGACATCAAATTAAAAAAAAATTTAAAACGATAAAAATATACTTCTAAGAAAACAAATACGCTACGTTTTTGGTAATATTGCCATATTCGAAATATTTTGAAGATTGAGAGTGAGATTTAAACCTTAACTTGGAGTCTCATAAGCCATTTTGTCATGGACATAAATTGCTCTGCGCCTAGTAGTAGCTAGTGACAACCTAGCACGAATATCCTATTATCTCATACCACAACCTAAAAGATGTAGCATTCGTTTTGGCCGTCAGCCAAGAACTAGAGAATATATGTCAGCTATATACGCGCATTATGGACATACACATAATAATGTACGTATGCATCTGACTTGCTTGTGCATTGGACTGAACTAAATTTGAACCGACGCAGACTATACCATAATACACACACACGCACATGGATACGCACACACATGGAAACCGGAATTAGGGTTTGCAAGTGTGTACGTACGCATGCGCTTTTGCTGGGGACATATGAATGGTTCTCTGTTGAAAACCTGTGCGCTGAGCAAGCCAACCACACAGGCTTTGAATAGAGAACCATAAATAGAACATGTATTGTGAATACGTGAGCTAATTTCAGTGGCTTCAATGAGAACTACTGTGGGACAAGAGCTTAACAGCTCTGCGTAAAATTTAATAAACATCAAGGCGGATTTGAGTATTGACTCAAAATTGGATTTTGTACTGCATGTGTTACGATACCTTCGGTAGTAGAATGGTAAAATGAGCAAAACAATTTCATTATTGTTAAGGTTTAATATGATTTTGTCTGCATTTTTAGTAGCATGTTTCAAAGCAACTGCTCTGCGTAACGTGTGGATGAGTACTGCATGTTTAAGCAACAAAACTTCGATGTACGGACAACTGTTAAGAGATTGCTAACTTTTGTTAACTAATTAATATATATTAGTTTTTACGTACGTTTTCATATGATTTGCACGCATTTTCATCATGAAATATTGCCGGATTCGTTACGAATTTGGTAGATTTTCTAAAACCCTGGATTCGGATCAGTTGAATTGTCATCAAAACAGATATTTGCAGTGCTGCAGGTTAAAAATTTCAACTCAGCTGAAACTACAGGTTAAGAAAATTTCGAAAGTAGTATCGAATAAGGTGCATTTTGTAATGAAATTATGTGCAAATCATGCAAAACCTAAAACCATTGTTCAGTAAAACCACAATTATGAAATCCACCCGACAAGTCACTGCAAGTTGCAACCATTTTAAGCTCTAAATTTGGTGTTTATCTGATTATGGATGTATGTGACGAATTTGTACCTAATCACCTGATTATGCATCAATAACTGTTACAATTGTAACTGTAAGACTTAGAGTTGAGCAACACAACTCAGGCAGTGGAATGCAGAAAGGCAGTCATAGCTCAGTCTTGCTAAACGCAGTCTAAGGGCAAATGCTCTATGAAATACGTGTAGAATTCTTCGTTACAATGCTCTAAATTACTGAAATAGAACGCCATGGACTGTTTTTAACGTAATATGTAACATAATCTTCAATGCAAAACTATAATGTCTAAAATGGTTTCTAAAAGTTACAAAAACACCGTAAAAGTGAAGAAAAATCAAACATGTATGTTTCATAGAATCTTATGCTAGACTTGTGCATTGAGCTAAACAGGGCTACATAAGACTAGCTTGGTGAATACATATATACGTTAGCTTTGGCTGCAGCCCCGCCCACAAGCTAAGAATACACATAGAGAGTAGTAGTAAAGTTGGGGGTTGGACGTCTTATGCTAGCTAGTCTGAGCTGACACAGCTGTACATAACGCGAGCAAGTGTACTCAAGATAATGCAGCTATGCTTAAATTCAGTGAACTAGAAATGACAGCCTGCACAACATTTCCCCACTATGTCCTACCACCACTTCAGACACTTTAATACCGGTTTGGCACAATACGCGTACACCCGGCCCTGTTCTGTACATATTGGCTTTGCAATAGATGTGTTGTGGCATATGCAGTAAGAGTATATAATGGTCTATGATTCTGCAGAAAGAAAGTACATGTGAATATTTACAAATAAAGTGTGGTTTTCGTTTCATAACAAAATAATTTAACTTTAAGGTCACGTGAAAAGCGATAAGGATGGATTAAAATACTACATGGTCCAGCTCATTACCTGTGAAACTTAAATACAGAAAAAAGTGAACCTCCATTGAATAATAATATTCAACTTTATGTACATATATATTGCTTGATTAAAAAATGTGCCCGCGGATACTGAAACAAGTAGTCCCAAAGGATCCCGATTCCTTCCCCAGTGTCTACCTTTCAGATTTAAAAGAATTAAAGAATTGGTTTGTTTCCGTACTTACTGTAACTTACAAAGACACTGCTTATCGTACTCTATTATTCTTAAGTACACTGCGTATTCTAATTTACGACCTTGATGATTCCTTGACTCATAACTTAACTCCGTAAAAAAAATAATGCAGCAGGATGTGCCTCCCACGAGCAAAAAAATCAGCAGGCAGCTCCAAAGCTTAAAACACATAAGCCTTAATGGCTATGCAGCCTGCTTACCAGCGTTTGGCGCTGTAAACAGTTAGTTTCAAAACAATAGTTCCTTCTCTAAAAGGAACAAAAAGCTGGAATAGTGAAGCCGAAAGTGCACAGTAATGTTTCAGTTTACCAAGATTTATTACGAAACAGAGAGTTGGAACATTTATAAGCCTGTTTCACACGATGTTGAAATAAGTGAGGAATTCCAAGTGGCATCACAGGGGTGCCTCTTGAAATATCATGCCTCCTCTTGTAACACCCCTAAAAACACTTCCTAATGACCGTAGAGCTAATGAAAATTATGCATTATACTTTTTTTAATAAACGTT
>JASANF010020243.1:0-22589 GCA_030248245.1 Trissonchulus sp. WLG1_4 | reverse complement strand
ATATATATATGTTATAAAAGGGTTAACGAATGCCTAACAGAACAGTATGTAAATAATTTTGGTTTATGTATGTACATAACATTGACTTGTGCAGAGCAGAAACTAGAAAACTCAGAAATTTTTTAAAATTTCACTGCAAATTGGCTAACAGGAGACGTGCCAAAAAATTTTTGAGGACAGAACCAACTGGTGAGACTTTGTGGACAGACGACGCTGGACCGTTTATCCTTCTGAACTGGCATGTTGTGCAAAGTTTGTGCAAAATACTTTTGGACTGTGCAAAATACTTTTCAATTGTGCAAATGCACAGTATTTTGCACAAAAAAATCCTGATACAATATCTTCTCTTTTTGAAAAATAGGAAGAATATGTATAAGAGTGTATAAAAGTTTTTTGTGAATTATTAAGAACGCGCTTACAAACTGACCCTCCCCATTGGTGCTGAAAAAATGGTGCCCACAAGGCCACAAACTCAAAAATTGCCCCAAACCGCTGTAAAAGCTTCAAAAATAACCAAAAAGCGGAAAAATCGCTAAAAATGATTTTTTTTTTACATAATCTTTCCATTTTTAGTAAAAAATGGGAAATGTTTGCGTTTTTTTCAGTTCAAGCCCCCGAAAAGTCGGGACAAGTCCCCCTCCTAAAATTTAGAAAAATCCGGGACAAGCCCCCCTAAACAGAGACCCCGTGTACATGTATGAGACTGAGGTTTAAGACGAACACTAGTTTTTTTGAAGATATAGTTTGGCTGATAAAGTGAAAACTAGTGATATATATAATTATAAAATGATAAAAAGTCTGAGCAGAGCTTTAGAAAAACTCTTGCCAAGTTGTGAATTTTAGCCTCAGGCTCTTTTCCAAAGTTGATTCAGTGAATTAAATTATACTATAAGCTATTAGAGTTATACTATTATATATAGTTGCTAGTTAGTATATATATATTTTTTATACATTGCTTGTGAATAATACCAAAAATTCAAAGATGCACTTTTGCACCAAATATTTGCTGCAAAAATCAAAGATTTTTGCACAAAATATTCGATTTGGCTTTGAAAGGCTGCCATTAGCACTATTTGGACAATAATTCCTAAAATTTCTGCGGCGTGCACTTAGGGCCCCAGCCGACACACAATTTGAGTTTGACTGTTGTTAATTTTGCACAACTATTGTCGACAAATTCAATTGGCCCAAAGGGTTGCAACCAGTTTTAGCACAATATTATTGCAAGGCTAGTGCTCATCGCATTGAATATATATTTGTGGAACATTAAGTTGACTGTGGTCTTAATATATTTTTGGGTGGGTCTTGATTTTTATATTATATTATTGTATGTTCGTAGAAAAGAATGCTTTTGTCATGTGATTTTTTTGACATCAGAATTTCATTCGGTGGGGAGAATTTTGTTGATATGGTAATTTTTCCGGCTCTTAATATTCGGCTTTGTTTGTACTTTGTGATGACTTTTTTGTGAGATTAAAAGTTTTGAAACGTTTTTCATTCCAACTTGGGTGGTGTATAGAATTTCCTGATTTTTGTTTTGGCTATTTTTTTAGTTCCAGCATACTTTTTATTTAGGCGAGAGCTACTGGGTTTTCCAGAAATGTTCTGATCAGTTCTGTGCAGAATTTGATTAAGAAATTACTTCAACTGTTTTTGAAGCCTATTGTGTGTTACTTTTGACGGTTAGGTTTAGATACCGGTGATTTTTGTGACATGTGGGTTAGATACATTCAAACTCTGCGTATTTTTTACCTAACTTCTTTCTGGGATGAAATTAAGGGTGGGGGTTGAAAATATTTTAGAGGTTTTTCTAAAATTTTGGTCACATTGCTTCAATTATTGAGACGTTTGATTTTTTTACAGCCGGCTCATAAAAATGAAACAGTCTTGTTTCAGATTTCACTCGAAATTTTTCAGATGGGATAGGCAGGGCACTATCTTTAAACTAACAGATTTGCTGACAAGTTTGAACTGTGCTTTTTAGGGTTAGTTTTTAGCTGGTGAAACTATTATAATAGAATTTTCTTGTCAGTTAGGATCCTTTTTTTATTATCCTCTCGACTACAGAGTTGCTCGCAAACAACACAAGTCGATCTCACCGTGAGAAGGTTGAGCGGACTACCGTGGCTTAACAGCAGGCGTATTAGAGACGGCATACACTCGCAGTAAGCGTGTGTGTAGCGCCTGGCTGTGGGTGGCCACTAAGTAATCCGAGGTTGTACACGCGAGGGGAGCGGAAGGCCCGGTTTTGCTGGCTCTCCCGTGTCGCCCACCCCAGCCATCTGGACCCTAGCATCCGTTGGCGTGATGTATAGAGTCAAGCTTCCCGTGTTTCTATTTGGTTTTGTGTCACGAGAGTGTAGCCAGGGTATTTAAGGCGGGGTGGGGTTGAGTTTTTGTTGTAAGATAAAGGTAATAATTCTGTGAGGTAGTTTGTAAAGAACTGGCTACGCCCTGTGAGTGTTTGCGTGCGTGTGTTAAGGGGCCCATCGTGGCTGGGGCACCTCAACGCAAGCCGGTTTCACTGAGATCGTGAGATAGCAAGCGATACCCGGACATGCACTGAAAGTATATACACGCAAGCAACAGCGACACGCTAAATAACATGCAGATTGGTCAGCAATAAAAATAACTCAAGCGTCTCAAGGGGAAGGGGCGTGATTAACTAATGGCAAGCGGCAACCTAATGTGTGAAAATTAATAACACTTAAATAATCTCAACCAATCTATACTGAATAAACTCACCAGTACCGTCTAAAAAAACTAAGCAAGCATAAAATTAACCAAAAATAAATGCATATTGTGTATGTTAGTGCAAGCTGTGTGCGCCATCAGTTACACTCACACGGACTATAAATAACAGCGTCATGCAGAGCAAGCAAACAGCAAGCAAAATTAAACACATGCCCGAAAACCCTCTTGCACCATGCAAGGTAATTTATTAGCAGGGGCGGTCCCAGGGGGGGCGGGGGCGGCCGAAATTTCTCCCGACTGAAGTTTTACACAAGGGTCCCCCCTTTGGTTTTTATAGTCCGGCCGGAAAATTTTTCTGATGCGTCCCCAATTGACCAAATTTAGCCTGAAAATCAAAAATTTCCCCCAATTTTTTTCCTGGGGGCTACCGCCCCCAGACCCCTGCAACTCTATGGCTTACTATTCCTTCTTATTATCTTTCATCAAAGCTTATACATTAGGGATGGAAGTCTCGGTCTCGGTCAAAACCCGAGACTAGCCCAGTCTCGGTCTCGGTCTCGGTTTCGGTAGTCCAAAAGTGTCGGTTTGTACCCGGTCTCGGTTTTTCAATTCTATGGAAAATTTTCCTGTGGTCCCCCCTTTGGTTTATATATATTTTTGGCAGAAAATTTTTTTCGAAAGTTTGTATTTCATCAAAATTTCACACCAAATAGTGAGATTCTGACAATTTTTTCCGAAAACAACTTTATCGTGTTGTGGTTGTTTAGTTTATCAGTATTCAGTAAACACAGTATCCACACTAAAATGTATGTTTATGATTAGGTTTGTTAATTCATACTATCTTTCCAGTCTGTATGTGTGACATTATTTAATTCTTTGTAGCGTTTTGCTGGTCAACGTTCTTATGCCAATTGGTGGCTTCACATAGTTAACTGTAAATTCCAATTATGTAGTATGGGTTTAGCAAAAATCAAAAACAAAAATCTGTGAAAGTATATACAACCCAACGCACTACTCAGAACCATGTCGTGACACATGTATGTAGTTCGGGAGATGAGAAGGGAACTCCCAACTAAAATTTAGTCCCAGGGGATTGAGGGGGCTCACTCAAAGGCAATGAAAGAGCGTCACCGCACGCAAATCTTAATTTTTAAGCCCAAGACATTGGTAATTCCAATAAAATCGGAGCAATTTTTAACTTAATTCGAACCAAACAGTGTTAAAAATTGCTATTTTCTGGCGAGAACAAAGACAAATTGCGTCTAATTTGAGACAGAGGTCAAAATTTCACAATATTCAAGAATACATGGTCAGACATAACAGAGGGAAAGAACAAAAAATGTAACAAAATTTTCGTTATCTTGCCGTTAGTTATATATACATAAAGTGTCTGACTATGGTCGTAATTTTACCTAAAAACTTGTAAAAAGTCATCAAATGAATAGGTAAAAAATGGCAAAAATTGACCCAAAGTCTCGGTTTTGGCGGTCTCGGAATTTGGTAACGGTCTCGGTAGTCTCGGTTTCGTGGTCTCGGTCTCGGAAAAAAAACCCGAGACTTCCATTCCTACTACACAATATGTATACATCAGTACATTATGCTGCATTTGCATGTCTACACGAGTATATTATGCTTCATGTAGTTGTGTAATACACTGTCTGATGTGACGTTCCCATCATGTGTTTTATTTTCCTGTCGGAAAAAATTTCGGATACATCTCCAGTTCACCAATTTCGGCCTAAAAATTGAAAATGTCTCTATTTTTTTCTGGGTACACCACTGGTTTTTACTACAAATAGACTCAATTGATTGTCCTTGATATGGCTGCGGCTATAACAAGATAGCGTAAAGCTGAAAAACGCTATTATAAAAAGTGAAAAAATTCATCAGACCTCCGCCCCCCCCACGAAATCGAAGTCTGGGACCGGCAGTGTTTATTAGGTAATATTTTAAAACACAGATTACGAATGAGATCTGTTACTGAATCCATGTGGGTGTGTACAGGGGAACCCGGTGAGCAAATTTTTATGGGGCCTAACTACGCTCACCTGCTTGAAGGAACGCACTGTCCCCCAGTTAGGATCCTAAATTATTTAGTTTTTTCAGAGTCTGGCTGGCTTTCTTTGAAGATGTAGATATAAAAAAATATTCCAAGATGTCGGGAAAATAAAATTTAAGGATTATTTGAGTTCTATATACATTTGTATTACATTTGTTAATTCTATTCTATCTAATTTATCTCAGGATTTGACCCTTATGTAGTTTTGTTTGTGAATTTGAGGGCCTTTTAAACCCGTATAACCTGTAACCTTTGCATTTTCTACTTCTTCGCAACATGTTAAATTACATTACATGAAATCAAGTTATAGAATACTATAGTATATATGTATAGCTTTGGCTTCCATAGTTCTATTACAACAGTGAGGTCTGTATAGTAATAATTCGGTGCTTTTGTATTCCTGTACTCTATTGTAATTTTCATTGTCACTAGCATGTTTCCTGCGTCCTATATATCACAGCTTGCGAAGTCAATTCAGTTTTTATGGAGGATTATATACAGCGGCACTGTTAGCTTTTGTATTGTATAGCTTTAGTTATAACATAACACTGTTTATATATATATATATATATATATGTTTGGAATATATATTGAGTCTGGTAGAATATAATTTGAATTGGTACCATATGTTCGCGTTTGAAAAGTATTTTAGGTAATATATTACGGTCATATGAATTTCATAAGTCAACATAATATGGTTCAACAGGAACTCTGAGTTTTTTGCTTCTTCATACATCTGGATTGTCTTACTAATTAGTAGGTACATAAATACTATTTTTTTGCAATTGATGGATATCGATCATTGATTACAATCAACCATATAATTTCAAGATCCTTAATTTCGCCAGCATGCATCCCAAGACTCTTATCCTAATAGCACATCTCATATTTGAGTCTATTTTATTTTATCTCCATTAAACGTTTCTATTTATGTAGTTCATTTTTTATAAATAAATATTCCTGCTATAGATAAATGTATTCCTACTTATTAATAATTTAATAGTAATTCACTAGATGTCACAATCCAGTGCCGTAGCCAGAGAACATTTTTCGGTAAAATGTAGTAAACAGTTTAAGATGTCAATTAATAGCTTGCTCTTTTTATTATAAGCCATAACTAATTATATGCTTCCGCACTATAATTATATACTTATTAATAATATCTCTGACACAAAAATAGGTCGCCTAATGCTGGAATTGTCAACTGCAGACTTTATTTACTTAATTTTGTCAATTTCAGATGTAAATGTGCACCGCGCTATACCGGAGTGTTCTGTGAGACTGATCAGGAGGCTGTCACCAGTGATAGTTCGGCAGACACAGAAGCAGTGGTCGTTGCATCGTCAAGTACAAGTGAATCGACTACTACTACTCACCCTACTACAACTACTACTATTCCTACCACTACCACCACAAGTACAAGTGTGGAGACAACAACAACAACAGCAACAACAACCACAGCGCAACTGATACTGCAAACGACCAAACAGATCATACTTAGCACAAGTACAAGTGGGCCGCCGGCTAGTGCAAGCACAAGCGGGTCCCCCTGCTTGCCCAACCCGTGTCTGAATGGCGGCACCTGTCTGTTGAGTCAGGGGGGCTCCGGTCCGGGCTACTATTGCCAGTGCCCCCCGGGCTACGAGGGCAGAGAGTGCAACCGGCCCATTGGCATCCAGGCCACCACTAGCCCGGATCTGCTCTGGGCCACTGACACCACTGCAGCGACGACCAGCAGTCCCGGAGGCGGCCCGGATGTGGCTGCTATTGTCGGTAGGCTTGCGGACTTATATAATATTTGGATTGGGGTCAGATTTTTTTTAGGGTAGTCCTGCAAAATTTTGGGGACCCTCCCCCCCTGGGCCCAGTTGGTCAAAACTACAATATTGTGACAATTTTAGCTGTTGTGAAGTCGTACACTATAATTATTGTGACGTTTGTAAAATTTTACCAACTGTTACAATAATTGTAGTTCTTGTTATTTTGAGCAACAGAGCCCTAATCGTCATAAAACAGGCTGAACTTTGAAGGTTTTTGAAAATATTCCGAAATTATTGAAAAAAGATTCTATTTCTCCTCGCCCTAGCTCAGATGTTTGGGAAACTCACCCCCCCCCCGAACCCGTAATTTTTTTTGGGATCTTCCCTCCAAAATTGGGATGTCCCTTCTTCCTTCTTACATGCGTGGCTATGGTTATGAATCTCAGTTTTTTAAGTTTTGATTAGTAATTAGTGAGTACCTTGTCATTGACAAAGGTTTAGAATATAAATTTAACGATGTCATAGATGTGTCTAAACGATTCCTATTGTTTCTATTGATAAGTCGAAACTCTGTTTTTTTTTCAATTTCAGGTAGCGTGTTGGGCGTATTGTTTGCCATTGCTCTGATAATTGGACTATTTTTTGCCTACCGCTATGTCCGTCGCAGTCGCAAACTCAAGGGCAAGTATAATCCCGCGAAAGAGGAAGCCGCAAGTGGAACTGGACCCCCCCTACCCCTGACTCCCATTGATAAAGAAGAAAGGCTGATCTGAGCAGATCTCCATTGATTATTGTGTATTCACTATTGTGATTTTTGATGGTTTTTAGTAGTTTTTTGGTCAGCTGGGAAAACAAATTAGAAGTGAAGGGTTTTTTTAAGTGCAGGTGGCGTGATTTGGGTCGTCATTTTGAAGACTTAACTGGCTTACGGCTGCAAGGATGAATCGAGACTGTCTTTGAGAATGGAATGTTGAGTGTCGACTTAACAAGTGAGTAAATGGAAAATTAAAATCAGTTGTGTGATGTCGTTAAATGTGATGCCGAATTTCGGACATAATATGTGGTTGTATTTTTTTATCAATACTTTTTCATTGAAGGTAGTTCTAGTTACGTTCTACTTAAGGTTTCATTTGGAGAGGTGTGACATTTTTTGGCTTGAATAGTCGGAAAATTCTATTTTGTTGACGAATGTCTTCATTCTGATGATAATTTGTGAAATGGGGTAAGCCAACATCAACTGATTTTGTATTTATGTTTGATGGTATTTTATTTGTGAAAGGACAGTTACGGTTAAACTTAATATTCAATTTTATTATTAAAGTACCTTTTAAACTTTACTTTTTAAATTGGTATGAGAATGGTAGCAGTTTTTTCAATTATCGTGTTTATAGCCTGATTGCATTTATGTGCAACTGATATTTCGGTTTTGGCATTGTTGCTCTGAATTTATTTGTATGAGTCACTGTTGTAAATATGCTCCATTTCAAATGTATTCTTGTTAGAATGCAGGAATTTATGTTTTTTCATAGACGGGGGGGGGGTAAATTTAGAACAACCCCTGTTTGCCTATAATTTGAAGTTATACGTTACACTAGATTATGCGGGATATCAACGTGCAGTCATTTTTTATAGACATTTTTTGTCGAAACCCCTTATTTTTTTCTTGGATTACCATCATTTTTTGCTCAAAACTACCACAACAAACAATCCTTATGTTAAAGTTATAAATTCGTTTTTATTTTTGAATTTTTTGAAAAATTCAACATTTTTTCTATAAGAAGTTCGTTGCCATTTATAATGTACAAATTATTGACGAATTACAGTACGCGCTATGTGTGTATGTGTATGTGTTGTGTAATGTGTGTACTTACGTATATAACGCCAACGTGTATTTACTATGTTTGGTGTTAATGGTGTATATTGCGTTGTAGCTTGTACGGAATGTATGTATATGTTATTGTTATATATAGTCATTTTATATCATTGAGGGAAAGTGAAACAGTATTTTTGTGTGAATTGTTACGTTATTTCCTTTTCGATGTTTAGGTAAGCTGAAAACTACGTATATAGTCTATACAATATTACAATATGTTTATGTATGTATATACGCATTCATTAATGGGATTTTAAATTTTTAGAACCCTTGCTTTAACCATAATAACACAGATTTTACCCTAACTTTTATAAAATTTGGAAAAATGTTATTTTCAATTTTATTTCTAAAATTTTCAAGGCCCTGTTTTGCAAACACTTCTCGTTGGAAATTTGCGGGAGTAACTTAAACATTTGTTGATATGCAATTAGGAGTCTTTGTATTTATTATGTGTGCATTTGTTTTTTTGATCATGTCACTGAGTTTTATCTTGCCCTGTTGCCTTGCAATTCTGTGTTACCATTTTTTAAACTGGACCTATCATGCTTTTATGCTCTTGTGTTGTTTGTGGTTCTGTCAGTTTGGTAATTATAATCATTGATTTGTTTGAAGGCCTGAGCTTTTTTACCTATAAACTTGAGAATTTGCATAATTTTTTATTATGAGAACTTTTTGAGACTTTCAAAATAAGTCAGTTATTTTTTTCATTTCTATTGTGACTGTTTTGTTTTTACTGAAAAATGGTGTCTTTTCTTTCTTATCTTTCACATTTTTGTCATGACATGTAGTTTTTGTTGCTATTCTTATTTATTTAGACTTTCATTAATAATTGTCAGCTGTCGCTAAGGACCAAATTCTGAAATGGATTTAACGGATTAGGTTAAAATTTGTTTGCCTAATAACTCCCTCCCCCTCATTTGTATTCGGGCTGCGTGCAAACCAGTTTTAATATAATCTGTTTTTTCATTTTAGAATTTTTTATGAGCTATTTGTTTTTTCACTTTGTCCTGCCAAGGCTAGTCTAGTCCTGAATTGGAAAAAAATGACATTTATTATTTTAAATATTACTTTTGTCACGTTTTAGTTGTTTTTGGAAAAATTTCCTCTAAAAATGTGACGTTTTATTTCACACTGTATGCCTATGTATTTCCTCCAAACAGTAGAAATAAGGCTCACCGAGTTTAATTTATTCATTTAATGTGATTGGTGGATGCCAAAATTAATTTGATTTAGTAAAGAAAAATAGTTACTTTTTAAATTTTTTGGCGTGTGTCAAAATCGAAAATAACGATCTTTGTTTTTTTATTTTTTTCGTGCTTATTTGAAGACTATCCGTTTGCGTTTAAAAGATTGACAAATTCCATGACAGTTTTGCATTGATTGGATTGTATTTAAAAAACTTTAAGACTATTAAACAATTATTCGAGCAATCATTTTTAACGCTAACGATCAGTCATTTTTTGCCTATTTTAATTTAGTTTTACCAAGAGTACATAATAGGGAAGAGTATGACACTCTTCCCTATTCCCAGCCAGGCAGCGCGGTAGATGCGTTGCACATTAACGCCCAAAAGTGGCCCGGAATCGGGCTACCCCCAAGTAGCCCGACTCCGGGCTACCTGGTAGCCCGATTCCGGGCCACTAGCCCGATTTCGGGCTACCAGTAGCCCGATTCCAGGCCAGTAGCCCGATTCCGGGCTAGTAGCCCGATTTCGGGCTACCTGGTAGCCCGGAATCGGGCTACTGGCCCGGAATCGGGCCACCTAGCGTTTAAAAGCCAACAGCCAATCAAAATGCGACAGCTTTTGGTTCCGCCCACGAACTCGCTACCGTAATCCCATGTGTCGGGACAACAACTGTTTGAACTGCAAGAACTGCTTTTTTTAATTTTTTGTTATTTTAATGTTTTTAACATTTTTATCTTTATATTTTCAATTGAATACATGATTATATATCATTTTAACTACAATCTACAAGTATAAATTTACATCTTTTATCTCTTGGAAATGGCATACCTTTAGTCTGCAGCTCCGGATCACTAGGTGGCCGATGCTCCGTTCTCATTGGCTAATTTAAAATTTTGCTTTCGCTTTAAAATTTGTTCCACGTCATGGGAGTTCGGAGGCAGGAAGGTGCTTTTTGATGGTCACCTTCGCTGCAATTTTTTTTCGTTTTACTTTTCGATTTCTTTTTTAGTTGTTTTTAATATCTTTGTAAGTTCATATTATGTGCTTTGGAAAAATATCGTCGAAAACGTAACTGCAGTGCAAATTAGAATTAAGGTAAAGTAAAGCCGGCTTTACCTTCAGTTCGGCTTCAGTTAAGTTCCAACTGCTTAAAAACTAGTGGCCAGTTGCTATAAATTTTGGAAACAGCTGCTATTCATTTCTACGGTGGGGTCCTAGTCCTAGTATTTTGTTATTATTTAGGTAATCGATTAATTAAAAGTTTATAAAAATAACTAATACTAACTTATGATTTTTTTCGGATTAAAAAAGTAAGCATATCTTATGTATTTGTAATGATAGTTTGAACTAGCACCCCTACTTAGAAATAAATAGCAGCTGTTTCCAAAATTTATAGCAACTGACCACTAGTTCTAAAGGAGTTGGAACTTAACTGAAGCCGAACTGAAGTGAAGCCGGCTTCATTTCCAACTGAAGCCGGTCAAAAATCGGCTTCACTTTACCTTAATTCTGATCTGTACTGTGTACCACCTTAAGTGTGCATAGGATTTGGAGTAAATAAATGATATCAGGAATTTTGACCTATTTGATGTATTTTTTTAAACACAGGTTTTCGCTCAGCTGAAATTTTAGTGAAAAATTAATTCATTTATACTTGTAGATTGTAGTTAAAATGATATATAATCATGTATTCAATTAAAAATATAAAGATAAAAATGTTAAAAACATTAAAATAACAAAAAATTACAAAAAGCAGTTCTTGCAGTTCAAACAGTTGTTGTCCCGACACATGGGATTACGGTAGCGAGTTCGTAGGCGGAACCAAAAGCTGTCGCATTTTGATTGGCTGTTGGCTTTTAAACGCTAGGTGGCCCGATTCCGGGCCAGTAGCCCGATTCCGGGCTACCAGGTAGCCCGAAATCGGGCTACTAGCCCGGAATCGGGCTACTGGCCTGAAATCGGGCTACTGGTAGCCCGAAATCGGGCTAGTGGCCCGGAATCGGGCTACCAGGTAGCCCGGAATCGGGCTACGTGGGGGTAGCCCGATTCCGGGCCACTTTTGGGCGTTAATGTGCAACGCATCTACCGCGCTGTCTGGCTGGGAATAGGGAAGAGTGTCATACTCTTCCCTATTATGTACTCTTGGTTTTACGTATTTTTAGTTTTATCCTGTTTTTCTGTGACTATTTTACTATGTTGACTGTATTATGGTGTCGATTTTTATCAATACTCCCGAGTTATTTGTGCATTTTTTGTTTGTATTTTATGCAAAGTTACCAACGTACAATCATATTATGTAGTTACTTGTCCGTAATAGTGCTGTGTTATTCATATATACTTCATAGGGTCAATTCATATTTGAATACAGACAAACGGAGATACTGAAAAAACTTATTCCGTCCGTTTTTGTGATTCATACATTTTAGCGTAAACGGGGAGCGGGTTGAACGGATATACGGCTGTACGGGCGTAAGGGCAAAAGTGCGATTCATACTTTTGGGCCGTATTTTTTTGCTTATAAGCCCCATAGTTTCGGCAGGGTTGAACTGATTTTAACTTTGCCCGAAATACCGACAAATTCAATTAGTGCTGTTTAGTTCGAATGAACGGACATACGGCTGATAAACAAACGAATATGTGACTAAATGGTCAAAAGTATTAATCAAACAGCAACAGCCATTCTGCCGTTCACTTTGTCCGGGCGTCCGTTCATCCGTTTGTCCGTACAGAAGTATGAAACAAAACAATCCTTAAACCAATAGGTGTTGCTGGGGGGGGGGTTATTCGGGTCGTTGTGGGGGGGGGCCCCCCGGTGGGGGGGGGGGACCCCCGTTGTGGTTTTGGAGAGGGGTCGCGGCTGGCGTGGGTGTCATACTGGTGTTGCTTATTCGCGTCTACAACCTAATGCAGAAAAAGTAGCAGATAAAACCGTGAATTTTTGTAGACGAATTGACAAAATTCCATATTTAGCTATACATTTTTCGGCAAATCGTTGAGCAAGAAAAGAGATTGTCAAGATCTAAATAATCTTGCATCTGAATATGGTTTTCTTTGTTATACGATGTTTGATACGATGACTGTAATATATAATATAAATAGTAATTGCAATAAACCGTTTAAATATTCGAAGCGTTGGGAAAGTTTAGAAATGTGAAAAATTTAGCAGACGCAAAACAGCCTAGGTTCTGTGGCACTGTAGTTTAGTGTCCGCTAAACTTCGCGGAGGTTGATGATTCAAGTCTATTAAGGGGGTAATTGCGTTTTTAGGTGTTTTTTTGCAAAGCCATAGCTCAGCGTTTACAAATTCAAATCACAAGCGGTCTTTTGCATTAGGTAGAACAATATCTTTCCTAAATGTATGCCATGCATTGAAATTTGACCTGTGATTTTGTTTCCAGTATAAGCGACTAAAGAAAGGTCCTTTCCAAAATATTACAATTTTTTACAAAAAGTTTGCGCCACAGCTCTGAATCATACGATAACCTGTTGGGGCTGAAAGTTGGTAAGGTTTTTGACATGTTTAAAATCCCCAGGCATGTCCCCCACTTTTTTAATAACTAGTCAATTTACTGGGAAAATAGCTGAAAAGCAAACGCACCGAAAATTTAAGATATGTTCTTGTAATTAAAACCCTCTAAAAACGTCCACGGGTGAAATTTCGAAAAAGTGAGAGACATGCCTGGGGATTTTGACCTTTACAGTACTGTCCTAAAAATTCATGCTCAGGCGTCACTTATAACTTGAGTACTGGTGGCGCAAAGTTTACATAGAAATCACAAAAACCTCGAAAACGCAACTACCACCTTAAGAGACACCTTTGTAAACTCTACCACAAATCCTGGTTATTCAAGCGGCAGCCCAAGGACTAATTGCCTGACAAAATTGTGGAAATTTCAAAGATCTAGATTAGTAGACTGTAGACTTACGGCCGTTTCCACCAACCTTATTCTCGAGCTACTATTCCTATTCTCTAAAGTCTGACCAAAAAAGGTTGAGTCACTTCATGTTTTGCTTGTTGCATAAAAATGGTAAGAGATAGCCCCAACAAAGTATAATATATTCTTGTCCCTTGCGACGAGTAGAATTTCGTAGTGACCATCACTGGTCACTACTGGTCACTCTGACGAAAAAGTTACTGTACGCCCACCAAATTCACAAGTAACATTCATAATATAGTGTAGGTTTATGTCCAGCAGACGAACTTTCGAATGAGCTATTGATGTCCACTCAATGTCCACTCAGTGTCCACTTATTAACTGTCGAAGAAAAAGTGTTTTTTTTGTTACTGAAACAATTCTTGAATATTTTCACGGTCCAATTTTCCTGTCATAATGTGGAAAATAAGGCGGGGTATTTGTTCCGACTCCTTATTGTACTGTATTGTACTGTAGCTGAATGTAATACACCCGGTAAACTGACCACTTGACCACTAGGGGGGCAAATCGAGATTTTTTTCACAGGTTACAGATATGAATATTGTAATTTAGCTTATCTGAAGCTGCAAGATTTGCTACTACTGCTTAATTTCAAAAACGGTTTAATTTTTTCACTGGTGAGTGACCAGTGGTCATTTCCCAAAAAGTTGCATCAACTGTCTTTAGTGCCAGACTACACAAAACTGATCACAAATAACGCTTAAAACTTGATTACAACATACTTTTAAATTGTTGATCTGCACTTAGCCTAAGGTGGCGCTCAGGGGAACCGACTTTGGCGTTTAATTTTTTTCAGCGACATTTTTGACCATAATGTCTTGAAGGAAAGTTGTTCAAAATGAAAATAGCTTTCATTTGATGTGCATATTGTGATAAAAAAATTTTTTTAATTTTTTGGACAATTTTGTAACCGTAGCAAAAAAATTTTTTGTTTCCATATAAAATGATTACTCATATCATTAAAACATGCGGTTTCTTAGCTTTAAATTGATGTATTAAACTTACGAATACGTTGAAGTTTTGCTGAGTTATTTAGCCGTGAAAATAGAAAATGCAAAATGAAAAACCTACAAAGCTGATAAATCTTCGAAAATGTCAAATTTTTGATTTAATTTCTTAAAAAATTGAGTATGGCTTTTTGTAACTTTTTCAACGGAAATATGCAGTCCTAGGAAATGTCTAATTTTTGAAAAAGTGAAACGTGTGGGCAAACCTTACATTTTTGCGTAGCGAAATCGACTACTTTTTTTGGACCTGGGTCCCAGCTGCCGTTTGCGATTGAGTTCAAAATTTGCACAATGTAAGAAAGAATATAAATGCAGACGTGAAAGTTCTTCGATTTTCAAATTTTGGCCCGCAGCACTTTTTGTAGTCGCTCAAACAAGACTGATTTTTGAAAAATCGATTTTTTGCGAAATCAAAAATAAAAATGAAAAATCGAAGATCAATCACGTCTAGATTTTTGAGAGATTTTTCTATTGATACCAAGATCATCAAAATCGGTTGAAGTTTCGCTGAGCTAGGTCAAAAACAAAATTAGTGTGAATAGGAAATTCGACATGGTCATAAAGTTTGACACATTCACATTAAAGTGCTGAACTGTATTGTAAATAGGTTTTTTTGATGTCTCTTTGATATACAATTAAAGTGGTATTGCTATTTATTGCATGAGCTGAGCGCCAAACATGAGTTTTGTTGCTGAGCGCTACCTTAATCAGCAATTTTCAGTCGATATTAGTTCAACTACCTCAATTTTCACTGCAAAATAGAGGGAATTTTCAAAAAGATTTAATTGAGCAATATTTTAGCATAAATTATGCTATTATTCACTAAAAATGCTATTTAACATATGAATAAATAATTTTTAGCATAATTTCAAGTTTTAATACAGTTATAGCAGTAGTGGTCACTCCACAAATGTTACACACTGTACTCTGTAATGTTCATAGTTTAAAGGGGATTTTGCACGTCGCCGCTTCGTCAGGATAGCCGAGTGGTCGGAGGCGCTACTCGCCAACGGACGGGTCGACGCATCGATCCCTGGCGGGTAATGTTGTTTATCTTTTTTTCTTTTTTTAGTTTAACATATTTTATTGCATTTCTAACATTATTAAAGCTTTCTGTGGGTTTAAACTTGTTATTTTAAAATTTTTACACATCTATTTAAGCAGAAAACATAACTGCAATGTTTCTCTGTAGAATTGTTAAAAACACAAATTGGTTTAAAAAAATTAACACTACCAACATTAATACCTACCAATTAATTGATATTAATTAACATTAAAATTAATTAATATCGACTGAAAATTGCTGATTAAGCGCAGATCAACAATTTAAAAGTATGTTGTAATCAAGGTTTAAGCGTTATTTGTGATCAGTTTTGTGTAGTCTGGCACTAAAGACAGTTGATGCAACTTTTTGGGAAATGACCACTGGTCACTCACCAGTGAAAAAATTAAACCGTTTTTGAAATTAAGCAGTAGTAGCAAATCTTGCAGCTTCAGATAAGCTAAATTACAATATTCATATCTGTAACCTGTGAAAAAAATCTCGATTTGCCCTCCTAGTGGTCCAGTGGTCAGTTTACCGGGTGTATTACATTCAGCTACAGTACAATACAGTACAATAAGGAGTCGGAACAAATACCCCGCCTTATTTTCCACATTATGACAGGAAAATTGGACCGTGAAAATATTCAAGAATTGTTTTAGTAACAAAAAAGCACTTCTTCGACAGTTAATAAGTGGACACTGAGTGGACATTGAGTGGACATCAATAGCTCATTCGAAAGTTCGTCTGCTGGACATAAACCTACACTATATTATGAATGTTACTTGTGAATTTGGTGGGCGTACAGTAACTTTTTCGTCAGAGTGACCAGTAGTTGACCAGTGATGGTCACTACGAAATTCTACTCGTCCCAAGGGTCAAGAATATATATACTTTGTTGGGGCTATCTCTTACCATTTTATGCAACAAGCAAAACATGAAGTGACTCAACCTTTTTTGGTCAGACTTTAGTTATTCTCGAGTGTTGTTCACCATCTTGCAATATTTAACAATTATATATGGTGAACGTCGTGATAGTACCGACTGATACAGCCGTGATGGTGTGGTATACAGCCGTCATGGTATACAAAATGTCCAACCAAAGCAGGAGCGCGCCTGTGTTTACATAGTCGGTCGTGATAAAATACAAACGCACTTTTGCCACTTGAAAGTTTAATTTCAGTTTGGTCGTGATAGTATACAGCCGTGATGGTATACAGCCGTCATAGTATACACATGCTTAGGTATTAGTAATGATGAGCGCACAGACTATTTAATTTAAAATCAAAGGCGTGACCGCATGTAAAAACTTTTCTGTCGGTCCGCTTTGTCTAACAAAGTAAATGACCTCCGACCCTTGATATTAAAATTTAATCACGTATACTATCACGACTCACCCCTATTCTATGTATGGTAATTAGTTAACAGGCACCCATTGTCGAAGAAACAGTGAAAACAAATCTAATAAATAAGTCTTTAAGGTTAAGACGGTAGTTGCGTTTTCGAGGTTTTTGCAATTTCTATGTAAACTTTGCGCCCATAGAACTCCAGTTCCAGCTGCAAATGAAGCCTGAGCACAAATTTTTGTCACAGTACTGTAAAGGTCGAAAGCCCCAGGCCTCTCACTTTTCCGAAATTTCACCTTGCGATTTCTATGTAAACTTTGCGCCCACAGAACTCCAGTTGCAAATGAAGCCTGAGCACAAATTTTGTCACAGTATATACTGTAAAGGTCGAAATCCCCAGGCATGTCTCTCACTTTTCCGAAATTTCTCCTGTGGACATTTTTAGAGGGCTTTAATTACAAGAAAATATTTCAAATTTTTGGTGCGTGTGCCTTTAAGCTATTTTCTCAGTTATTAAAAGTTAATTTATGTAGTTATTAAAAAAGTGGGGGAGATGCGTGGGGGTTTTAAAAATGTCAAAAACTTTACCAACTTTCAGCTCCAACAGGTAAAATATGATTCACATCTGTGGCGCTAACTTTTTGTAATTTTAGAAAGCACTTTTCTTTGGCAGCTTGTGCTGGAAACAATATCAAAGGTAAAGTTACAGTGCATGACATACATTTAGGTAACATATTGTTCTACTTAATGGAAAAGACCGCTTGTAATTTAAATTTGTATGGAAAAGACCGCTTGTAATTTAAATTTGTAAACGCTGAGCTATAGCTTTCCAAAAAAACTAACACGCACTTCTGTTGACGAGTGCACATAATTCCACATGACGACAGTGAGTATCGGTAAAATTAGGCGCGGCATGCACCAAATTTTTTTGTAAGTAATCCTTCTAATTTCATTATACAGATTTGAGATTACAGATGTCACGCAGAGTTTCATCTTTATCCGAGATGGAATCTGTCTCAAGATTTAGGAAATTTGGCAGTACTAAAAATCTGTTCGACGATTACGTTTTACGCAGGTCTGGGTACAGACGATTTGAGAACTGACCGGTGATTTGGAGTTATACCCATGACATTTTTTGTCATTCAAATTTGGAACAAACAAATTAAAAACAACACTTTCGAAATCCAGTAAAATACAAAAATGTCAGAGCTGATCTGAATCGAACCCACTAACGTGTGTTTCGTAGTCACACACCTTAACCATTAGGCCACAGCCCTGTTCGATGATTCGATTAAAATCGTAACTAATGGTTTTGATACGAGTATCGGTGTAAACAATGTTAGGAGGAATGCAGGAATGATCGATATATATTGCAGATAGATATAGATTGTCAACCTGCCACTGTTATGAGGAGACACGCACACGCTCACACTTATCACACACACACACATACATACACACACGTGTGCGCTGAGAAATACACACAAAACGTGCATGAGCCAGCCTGTCATTCCTGCATGCTTTAGTGATGCACTGAAACTGATTATGATTTACACGCATTTTCAGTTTCAGTGCATTAACTGAAATTGTAACTCGATTCAGTGTTACAGTAAAGTGCAATAACCAGACTTATACTGCACGCAGCAGCGTGCAGTCTGCTTATACTGCACGCTATACTCGAATCGATTTACAAGTCACTTATAGCACTGTTTGTTGTGCTAAAAGTAGTTGATACGCATGTGTGAAACTCGTGCGCTTCGCGCACTCTTGCTCCTGCACTCGGAGTTTCACAGAAACATGCGCATAAATCACTTATAGCACGCCAACCAGTGCCATAACCCATACTTAGTAATGCACGGCCGCTGAGGCGACCGCGCAAAAACGCAAAAACCCCCTTAAGGGGGTAATTGCGTTTTTAGGTGTTTTTTAAACTACCATAACTGCACTTAACCTCAACAAAACCTAAAGCGGTCTTTTTTACATTTTTTTCACACCTTCTAGCTTCAAAAAACCTATATTTAAAAGCAGATTATTTTTTGCAATTTTACTGCTGCAATCTTTTGAATACACCCCATCAGCGGTTTTTTGACTAATTTTTGCGCCACAGTTATGAAACTTAAGATCAGCCAACAACTACTAAACTTTTTGCAGTTATGCACTGACATGATATCTTCACCCGTTTTTTTGATACAGTTCATAAGTCGTTTCTACGTTGAGAAAATGACATTTTCGTGCAAAAATCACGTAATTTGACTTTTCTCTAAAATTTTCAAAAGCCCATAACACCGACTTTACAAACTATTTTTAGAAAACGAAAAAAACGGGTGGGGATATTTTCCTAAAGATAATGTGGTTAAAGTTTCGAAGCCGTAGTCCGTTTTTAGCTTGAGTTCTGTGGGCGCAAAAATTACACTGAAATGTCAAAAACCACGAAAACGACATGACCCCCTTAAATGAGATCAGGATCAGCTATTCCTGAGTTATTCTATTCTCGAGCTATTCTATTTTGGTGCAAGCCATTGCACCAGTGTTAGGTCAGTATCTCACCTTAGCGTTAAATCATCACCAAAACACCACAACCACAAAAAATAACACCTTTATTGCAAAATGGGCACATATCTACAAAATCACACATTAGTACAGTGCACAATGGTGCCTGCTTCTGCTAACACACTGACTTACAGCCATACATGTACATGGGGGTCTGGGGGGGGGCAAGCCCCCCCAGATTTGACACATCGGGACAAGCCCCCCTCCTTGGTGCTGAAAAACGTGCCCAGTAACTTAAAAAAATGCCCCAAATCGCTGTACAATGCTTCAAAAATGAGCAAATATTCGAAAAAAATAGCAAAATTATCCAAATTTTGTCAAAATAGTCATATTTTTAGGCAAAATAGGGAACTTTTTTGCGTTTTTGTTAGTTCAAGCCCCCGAAACATTGGGACAAGCCCCCCTAAAATTTCGAAAAATCCGGGACACGCCCCCCGCCCGACCGAGACCCCGTGTAGATGTATGTAGTGATGTGAGCGGAAACTGAAACTGAAACTGAAACTTAGTTTCAGCTTGTACATGTTTCAGTTTCAGCGCCTGAAACTTAAACTTAAACTGAAAATAAATCCATCCTGCAGCTGAAACCTCAGCTGAAACTGAAACTATTCTAAAGCTGAAACTGAAACTGAAACTTAAACTGAAACTAAAATCTGTCCAGAGCTGAAACAGCAGCTGAAACTGAAATGCCGTTGGAGCTGAAACTGAAACTTAAACTGAAATTACGCAGAAGCCGAAACTGAAACTGAAACATAGTTTCAGTTTCAGGTCAACTGAGTTTCCGCCAATGCTGCTTTCAATGTGTGTGTGGGTACGTGTATACACTATACACAAGCTGAAACTGAAACTGTAGTTTCAGTTTCAGCCTCAGGCAGTTTCAGTTTCAGCATCCCCTGCGCACAAATTATTGATTTTCTGTTATACACTAAGCATGAGTATATAATAGTGTCTTACTCTATGTCTATATTAGAGATCGGACGGGGCTGGTGGCGAGCTGCGGTCCGATCGGCCGCCTGGGCCGGGCCGGCCCCGGGCCGACGCTCAGTCAGACGGCCCGGCCCGTGCCCGGCCAGGCTGCACTGCGGCCGCGGCCCACCACCGGCCCGGGGCCGCGTGGCAGCGGGCCGACCGCGCCGACCGGGTCGACCGGGCCGCGGGATGGAGCTTCAGCCTCGAACCAATCAAATGAAGTTATACATATATACACAATGGACGTCGCAAAGGAACCCCCGTATGGTCTTCACAGCAACTAGCAAGCAATTTTTAAACGCAAGTGCTGTGAGCGGGAACTAAAATCGACGGCGGGTGGACTACACTGTACACTCTTGACTTATCTCAAGCTTAAATTTATAATTTGACCCAAGTGCGCTGCAACAATGTGAAGATTAGTGCAGTTGACCCAAGTGCGCTGCAACAATGTGAAGATTGGTGCAGTTGAAGCTTTTTGTAAACGCCTGAGCTGAGAGTTGTTTTATTTATTTGGTGGGGTGAACGCCACCTAAAAAACGAATACAAGTTTCCGTTTTTTAGCTTTCCTTTCAGCGTTTGACGCTTAACATCAATATTTTACAGTTGAAACTTCAGCTGAAACACAAATTAGTCTGGGATCTTCATATAAGTTGATCGCCGCTGTCACACTGAACTGTATGAACGTGAGATAAAAAGTCGTGCATTCCTTAATTCGTTCTACAGTTAGCGTGTAACTGTGTAAGGTCCGAGAGTTCGCGTATCTTATCATGTATCTTATCTTATGTACATGGTTCATTTTCATTAATGTAAGCTTGGGGCTTCACAAGGCAACGTCGACGACCGTATAAAAGTAGAAAAGTGTGACGAAAACAAAATATAGCAAAACTGAAACTGAAACTGAAACTAAATGCTTCTGGAGCTGAAACTGAAACTGAAACAAAAATTTCGCCGGAGCTGAAACTACAGCTGAAACTGAAACTAATCTAGAGCTGAAACTGAAACTTAAACTGAAACCAAAATTTCGCCGAAGCTGAAACTACAGCTGAAACTGAAACTAATCTAGAGCTGAAACTGAAACTGAAACTTAAACTGAAACTCGTAAGGCAACTTTAACATCACTAGATGTATGCTTACAGCAGTTAAAAAAACATACACCCAATTAAAACAGTTTTGCTGACACAATCATAATATTTGCCGAATCCTTATTTATGTTACAAACTAAAGTCTGACAAGAAAAAGCTGCGCCACTTATTTTAGAGGCCTGATTTCTGTGACTACTTGGTGTACTTTTGATAGTCAAAATCTAAATTCTTTTCGTAACGAAATGATGTTTCGCTTTCTCAAGTGGTGCAACTATTTTTTGTCAAACTTTAGCACATTAGTGAAATGGTATGAAAGCAGTAGTAGTTCAGATGGTAGAGCGCTAGTCTTCAGATCCAAGGCTGGGCGGTTCGAATCCCTTCTTATCTTGAAACGACGACCTGTGACCTTTGCTGCAAACATTCCATTCGCCAGGCTCCTAGCTGTCTAAACATTTCCTTGTTATTCTTCCCATAGACCGTGGGAATAATGCGAGCAGGTTTGACACTTTTCACAAACTGTTCCAATTCTGCATGACTGCTGTGCTCGCTGTAGGCAACGCCTGAAATTCAAAGAGTACAACTCGACCCATAGATTCGGTTTATATTTTGTCCCGTAGGAGTGTCCGTGTGTCCGTAATTACACTGCTTAGTATGATCAAGAGTACGTAATAGCGTCTCACTGTATATAGAAGAAGAGTGAGACACTCTCCAGCCTGCCTGTGTTCTAGCATAGGCAGATCCGCTGGTCGTTTTCAGGCTACATGTTGACATTCTGTGCAACATGTGGCTGGCCAATCAGCGCGTAGATTCTCTGCGTAACACACTTTAGTATATAATCGCTGATGCGCTGATAAGCATTAAGACAGGGATAAAGCTTAAAATTTCATTATTTATTTATAGTCTGCTTGCAAAAATATTGAAAAAGGTTTGCAAATACCTTTAGGGATATTTTGGCAAACTTTCAGCGAAACTGATTGAGAAACTTTTGAGACATCAACTTTTCTCAATATCTTAAAAGTTTATCAATCAATTTCGCTGAAAGTTTGCCAAAATATGCCCAAAGGTATTTGCAAACCTTTTTTAATGATT